>LGRX02010283.1:0-27182 GCA_001247695.2 Cymbomonas tetramitiformis | reverse complement strand
CAATATGTGATAACAATTCACCGCATACCGCAACATATGACTCTCCGGAAAATATGTGCTATGAATTCATGGCACGCCGTGCAAGACGCCTCCCGAAATTATGTGATATCGAATCACCGCATTCCGCGATATACGACTCTCTAACATATGTGATAGAAATTCATGGCACGCCGTGATACGAGACGACTACCGAAAGTAGGTGCATATGATGTAGGATATGTATGAACAAAAAAAGCGAAAGTAACGAGTTTGTGTGTGGGGCGCCCCACGGGGCGCAGTATTTTCAAAAAGGTTTGAACCCCAGGGGGGCGGTTGTGGGGCGGTTGTGGAGCCCCCCCCGGTGGGCGCAGTTTAAAAGAAAAAGGTTCAGGGTAACGGGGTAAGGGAGCCCCCACTGGGCAGTTCAAAAAAGTGTACTTATGGGGGGGGGGGCGGAGCCCCCCCACTGGGCTCAGTCTTAAAAAACTTTTCCGTATTGATACAGAAGAGGAGACGGGAGGGTCCAACGCAACGCGCCTTCATATGCGCTGGAACTGGAACGAGGTTTCCGTCTCAATCCCGGAAAAATTCTGAACAGGCGCTCCGTCGGTGACAGGAGATGAAGGTGTCACTGTACAGTACTCTAGTACTGTAATGGTTGGTCCTCGAACAGAAAGAGCAGACGAGAGGTTTATCTCGCAATCGAATGATATCTCATGTGCACATTATGTGCACCACTGCCAAGCTTCATATCTGTTTGGTAGACGCTCATAATACGGGACTTTGAACGATAAGGAGATAAATACGCCTCTACGTCATACGTCTACACCTCCGCTCGCAAG
Source organism: Cymbomonas tetramitiformis (assembly GCA_001247695.2). NCBI lineage: Eukaryota > Viridiplantae > Chlorophyta > Pyramimonadophyceae > Pyramimonadales > Pyramimonadaceae > Cymbomonas > Cymbomonas tetramitiformis. The sequence continues at coordinate 26,361 of LGRX02010283.1, read as the reverse complement.
TTCCCTCCGAACTATCCTCCACCCTTCCGCTTCTCTCTCTCTCTCTCTCTTACTCTCGTCGCTTTTCATCGTTGCTCGCTTTTCCCGGTGCTGACGATATTTCAACTACGAATCTACACGATTCCCCACGTGGTTCTCTTGTGAGATAGTGGTGAGTGGGAGATTGTAGAGAACTTGTGTGATGAGGAGAGATATGTTGCGTGTGCTATTGAGTGCGCTGTACGTAGTCTTGACGTTGATGAGGTTTGCTATGCGTTTTAGGTGCAGGACATGGGACGTCAGACTGCGACCAGTGCATCTAAATCTGTTGTGATATTCATTTGCTGCGTTTTCGTGTTGCATTCGGCTCATAGCGAAAAGGACTACTGTTCAAACCAAGCGTCCGCTCTGAAGAACAGCTCTGATGTGCGATCTAGCTACGAGCATATCAAGTTTCACACAAAAAGACCAGGGCATAGCGAGTTGTCGGAGACGATGACCGTGAGTTATGATGGGGGGTTATATGTTGGTGGTGAAAAAATGATCAGTCATGCTAAGCATGAGTCCGCTTTGCAGGCTTTGCGGTCAGAGTTGCAACCACCGAACTGCAGTGATCCTGGTGGTAAATATTTACAATATGACGGGTCGAAATGGAAATGTGTTTGCAACGAGGGTTGGTTTGGGAATTCTTGCAGCTTGTCCTCATGCGCTGTAGAATGGTACGAATATGATGACTATTGTTACCGAGTTTTTAACTCAACACAGAATACGCAGGACACTTTCGCTTCTCTTCGTGCTGTGTGCACATCGCTAGGAGCGGACTTGGCCAGCATTCAATCCGAAGAAGAAAACACTTTTGTTGCCTCCCTTAGACAATATGTCAATTGGAATAGTTTACTGATTGGGGCAAGCGATGCGGAGGAGGAAGGGACTTGGCGTTGGTTGGATGGCTCAACGTGGAATTACACCCATTGGCTCGGACAACCCAACAATGCTTGCTATGGAGGATATTGTGGAGAAGATTGTGCCGTCATAACGAGTGATCATTGGTATGGCACTGGTCGGACTGATTGGTGGAATGACGTAGTGTGTGAGCTTAATTACAATTCTGCCTTCATGTGTAAGCGAAGACGGTAATAAGGTGAAGCATTTACTTTCAAAACACTCGTTGATTTAAATTCCGTTTATAAATGACATAAGACAGTCGATTCAGCATTTCTGCGTAAGGGCAGCAGCTCACGTACACCGTAGGTGCCAACATTGGCCCACACAGAACACAGTATTCAGCATTTCTGCGTTAGGGCAGCAGCTTGCGTAAACCTTGGGTGCCAACAACGGCCCACACATAACACACTATTCAGCATTTTGCGTTAGGTCAGTAGCTCGCATACGACACTTTTCGCCGACCCGTTGACACGTGGACCTCTCCCAGAAATTTTCAGCCGCCTGTATGGTAATTTTATTGCGATAATTTTATGATATCGAGTGGCTTTATTTTTCGGCTTTTATGGTTATGATACTGTTTTTATTGGTGTATATTTGACACGCGTTTCGAGACGAGCAGAGTTCAGGATGGCTAAAAAGTCGGGTCGTAAAAATCAGCCGCCAGAACCACTTCTTGCGAGCGTCGTGATCCCGCATCTCAGACAGGTTATGAGTATCTCATCTGCAGCACTACACATGCTGAAGTTGGCAAAAGGAAATTTTACGCACTTACCCACGAGGAAGCTCGTGGTTCATCTTCTCTTTCGACTCTCTCTGACTCGCAGGTCGTTTCAATAAATCTGCTCGAGGCCATCAAACTAGTGGGCACAAAGGCGACAGCCACTGTGACCACATCGGAAAGGGCCCTTATCTCCATGACGGTCATATCGTCTCGCGTGTCATCGTGAATTTAATTTGTAGGATCATTAAAACATATTATCTTCCATCGATTTCGATATCGCTATCGCGGATACGATTGCCGTTGGCGTTGACTAGCTCAAGTGTAAAGTCAAAAGTGTTGCGCACCAACGTTCACTACGCACAATTTTCTGAACGTTCGTTCGCCTCATATGTGGAACGGTGTTGTGGTTGTTGTGTTCGTGCGCAGGGATTGCGGAAGTGTTTGGCTGTGTTTGTGTATGCATATGTGCGAACTCATGGTACGGGGTATGTACACCTTGTGTCGGAGATGTTCCGGTGGCGAGGAGGGACGCGCTTTCTTGAGGTGTGGAAGTCTAGGGCAACCTAGATTGGGACAACACCCAACCACATCGGACTCACCTTGCTCTCATACTTGAATCCACTCACCTTGAAGTTACATACACTGCTGAAATTTGTAGAGGTTGTGTAGCCCTGACCAGGAGTCCCGGTGCAGGCCATATGACAGATCCCTAGGCCAACTCTAGACTGCTGACTGATCGGTAGGTTCGTGTTGTGACACACGCCGTGCCACAGGCAGGGCTCTATATCGGTTTGGTTTTTCGGTATCGATACAATCCGATATCCGAAAAACGGTATCGATAATCGGCACAATCGATAAATCGATTACTTGGACATTTATATGTATCTTGTTATAAATTAAATATGGAACACCAAAACCTGCACAACGTCGATAGTTAGACGTTGCAATCCGATAATCAGCGATAAATACGATATATCGATAGTATCGGTTATCGGAAATATCGATATAGAGCCTTGGCCAGAGGTAGGCTGGGCTCCGAGACCGTCCGAGACCGTCCGAGACCGCTCCGGGTATATCTAGCTTAGGGTTTCTTTATCTTTCGAGTTTATCCACACACCGTTCGGGGCTTTCTGATATTTGTTGAACTAGGATATTCTAGTATACACATTTTGAGGAGCATCGTCGAGTTGGAATAAGTCATAGGCAGTTTTTTTTTGGTTTATGGGTTTATGGAGCTTTCGCGACTTCCACACCCCCAGATAACTTCAAACCCAGAAAAAGAAAATCAGCCTAAGACTTATTCTAACTTCATCAAAAGCAAATTTTGCGTAAATATAGCAACATGTTAAGAAGATGCGAACGTTGTTACTTAGATGTGGTTGGGTTCGAACCCAAGCAACGTTGGCAAGCCCAACCTTGACTTCCACATCAAGGCCCGGTATCGCGATTTTTTGAACTAATCGAATAACAATGAATAAGTCATTCGAACTAATCGAGTGATATTGATAAGTCATTCGAACTTATCGATTGATATTGATAAGGCATTCGAACTTATCGATTGATATGAATAACAAAAGCCAGCCCGATTAATCACGATAACTATCGATAGTGCACCTGATACCTATCGATAACACATCCGAGAACAAATTAGTTTACAAGGTATTAATAGAGGCCATTAAACTATGTTCTAGGGTCCCTTCACTCACACTCTTGCGTAAATCTGAATGCATCTGCCCACATGCACTAAATGTGCGTTCTTCCCCAGCTGGACTAGTAGGGGGAGCTAAAATTGGGCGTGCCATCCTAAACATGTTTGGCAACTTCTCCTTGTGCTCCAACCACCATTTCATGATATCAGTATCAACGTCGTCGCTACCGTGGCAGTCGAAAGGGTTCTTCTGCGTCCTCTTCACGGGCCCCTTTCCTTGTGCGAGCAACACGACCTCGTCGGTTTTCTGGCGCTTAGGCCCTTTTCCACGACCACGACCCATCGATTCAAGAAATGCGGCTGCGGAACTAGTGGTCCCTCCGATTTTACCCCCTATATGTATCGTCTATACGAAGGGCAAGTGTAGGTTGCGCTCCCATCTTTGATCTTAGGATTGACGATATCCAAGAGTTCACTCGTTGGATAGATATATCATGAAATATCATGAAATATCAGGATTTCAAACAATGCGCGCCCTGTACAGCGGTGCACAATTCTCGATATGTACCACGCACGCGATATATCGATTTATCGATTGCAAAAACGTGTTTGAACTAATCGATTGATATTGATAAGTCGTTTCGAACTTATCTGATTGATAAGACAATTCGAACTTATCGATTGATAATGATATTTTTGATAAGTCGTTTGAACTTATCGATCGATAACGATAAGTCTGATTAATCGATTAATCGGACTTATCGTGTTATCGATACCGGGCCTTATTCCACATCCCAAGAGGTCGCGAAAGCGCCATAAACCCAAAAACAGAAACTGCCTATGTCTTAGTATTCCAACTCGATGCTCCTCAAAATGTGTATGCAAGTTCAAGGTGAGTGGATTCAAATATGAGAGCAAGGTGAGTCCGATGTGATGGTTGGGTGTTGTCCCAAGCTAGGTTGCCCTAGACTTCCACACCTCAAGAAAGCGCGCGTCCCTCCTCGCCATCGGAACATCTGCGGCACAAGGTGCACAATACCGTGAGTTCGCACATATGCATAAACGAAAACGAATTGAAAAATGAAAGCAGCCAAACACTTCCGCAATCCCTGCGCATAACACAACACCCACAACATCGTTCCGCCTATGAGGCGAAAGAACGTTCAGAAAATTGTGCGCAGTGAACGTTGGTGCGCAACACTTTATACTTGAGCTAGTCAACGCCAACGGCAATCGTATCCGCGATAGCGATATCGAAATCGATGGAAGATAATCCTGTAAATTAAAATTCACGATGACTAATAATTTTATTATCACGGATAGCCCAAATCGGCCCCCAGCTACCAGAATATTTACGGTGTCTCCTACCCCTAAACTCAACGTCCAAATCAATAAACAAGGCTTGTAGACTAAGCTAAATGCAATCACAACAGGACATCCGCTACTATCCCCACGGGTGAGTAATAACTATCGCTAGCAACTAGTATAATCTCCGCGCACTATACATGATCGACGATATCCTTCTCCTCCGCACAACCGTACCTGCCAACCACACCCCCCTACACCCCCGTCGCCGACCGACGTCCGGCGTTAACGATGTTGTGATACTCGAGCCCAATCAGAGTAGTCGCAACCCTCCGTGGGGCCAGACTCAGGGTGGGGGTGGGGGTTTGATGTCACCGGGGAGAGGGAGGGTCCTACGCGCCTGTTGTTCGTTTATTATATGCCAAGGCCCGAGTCGACGACGTAATTCGTTCGGCTAGTTTTGGCTCAAAGAATGCAACATAATTACAACAAAATGGGATGTTATAGGTAAACAATTTGGTTATGAATAGGCAAACAAAGTTTCATATTTTTAGCACAAAGGTATATTAGTTTGTTCATAACTATGCCCCTACGATGTAATGTTACGGGTCACTCGGTAGCTCTGCAAAATTCCATAACGTGACGGCCGCTTCTACGTGACAAACCGTCCCGTTTCCTTTACGTGTTTGCCATGATAAACCTTATTGGCCATTACCCTTCGGGTGGCTTAAGCCACCCTAACAGCGATTTAGGGTGGCTTAAGCCACCTTAACGTTTTCAATTATTACGGGAGCTATCGGTACCGGAAGCTAGATTTTTTTAGCTCAAAATGACGGCGACATTGTCTTCTTTTAGACACGATGTGCACTATTAGGCGAGCCCAAGTTCCTGGTGAGCAATTTTGGGAAGTATCCAAGAGGGTGCAACATTTAGTAAAATTTGAGCGATTTTCCCGGTTTTTGCATACCCATGCTACTTCAACCGAGATTTCGAGGGTCAAGATGACCTCGGATCAAACTTTTGGCAAGACACTGCAGAAAGAGCAGCTCGAGATCTTGACAACATGGACCTCCAAATTTTGAAAGCGTCTTCGAGGAAGCCCCCGTGAGCTAATTCCTTAAGGTGGCTTAAGCCATCGTAAGGGAAATTAAGAAATACCCACCCTACTTCAACCGAGATTTTGAGGGTCAAGATGAACTCAGATCAAACTTTTGATAAGACACTGCAGAAAGAGCAGCTCAAGATCTTGACGACGTAGGTCTCCAAATTTTGAAAGCACTGCCGAAGAAGCCCCCATGAGCCCTTTAAATTAAGGTGGCTTAAGCCACCTTAAGCTGTGGGTAATAGGCATTATGCACCCGGTGAGCTAGTGTGCATTCGCGTTTGACCATTATATCCGTGTATGAACACCAAAGTTCAAAATAAAAACGCGAACCCGGGTTTGAAATCGGGAACATATATGTCCTGCAACTTTATATGTGTAGTGATGAATCAACCATTCCTTTAACGATAACGGAATCCTTCCATGAAAGAAGTCCCCACGGTGTCTCGGTGTGAACCACGCCGCCAGCAAGGTTGTGTCAAGTCTCGTTCCGTCCCGGGGAAGCAAAGCATTTAACTTCTCAGTTAGCGCCTCTAATCCTTTAGTTCGCACGGATGCGATCGCGGGACACTCGGACACATACTCAATATATGATGCTCATTTGCGATGACCTCGTCATCAGGACGTCATCAGGATGTAAAAAACAGTGGCATCTCGGGTATAAATCACGGGACAGTTTCGCGTGTTTGTCACCTGCATATTCCTATGTGTGGGGAGACTGTCTACCGAAAGCTTTGCCATTAAAATATCGTGTTTACATAGCCCTGCCCAACCTTTGCGCGACGCCTCATCCCACATATCGTCCCTTACCAAATACCGCAAATTACTTTGTATATTTCGTTTTGGCTAACGCCTCTTGGAGCATCGTCGCATCGTCCAACATCGAATACACAAAACTATGTGAGGCGTGTGTCCTGATAATAGGCCCTCTATCCTGCGAAGTGTCGTGGTTTTCTTTTCTTAGATATAAACGAGGCAGATATATAAACGGCTCTCTAAACAAGCACGGTGCATCTCTCGCCGTTCTTGCTATCACATATGCTTCCCGATTCAAGTTGTTTGGCATATCGATATTATTCGTTAGCAAGGTATTGTATCGGTTGTGCCGATATTCCGATATATCGGTATATCGGTAAACATCGGCATACAAGTCTCAATCGATATCCATTTTGCGCACATTTTATCGATATATCGGTATCGCTTCGCTTCGGAATTCAAAGTGTTATGTGTCGTATATGAGAAAGCGTATATAATTTTGAGGTATCGATATGTATCGATATCGCCGATAATCGATTAGAATTATTAAATATCGAAATCGATCGATACGCAATTCTGTAACCGATACAATGCCCTGTTCGTTAGTGTGGCCCTTGACGTGTTTGATGCGCGTGTAGGCCCCCAAAATCCTGCGTTTATCAATAATGCGCATAATGATCGAAGATATATATATCGAATAATTCGGCAAAGTCTTCCACAAACGCGGGTCTTCTGACACTCGCACTTTGTTTATATACTTGATGGACCTCTCGGAGTCACTGTGAATTGTCAAATCACTTCCTAGTTTCTGAATTGGTAATGCACAAAATATGTCATAAGCATCCGCCCGCTCAGGTTGCTCTCACGGAATATAGGAGCTCGAGGCCACATTCGTCAGTGACGGCATATCCAGCCGTCCTAGTAAGAGGGTTGAAACCACCGTCGGTCGCTAGATCCAAGCTTGTCGAGAAAAATGCACCATCGTGTGCATCACGCAGGATTCCTGTGGCAGTCAATGTGATAGGGAAATTCCATGGTTTGTTTTTTATACTAACGACACAAATCCCAAATCGTGCATATGAGCCGGGCGCGTGATTCGACGTTAAGTCGGCGCGTATCACTCGAGTTCCCTAAGTCGATATCCAACATGTCCTTAAAATAGTTCAATGAAATGTGAGGAGTCGGCGGTGCCTCTTGAGACATGCATATTTAAAGTGGGCCTCCCTTTCCGCTCCCAAGAGGGAAGATACAATACTCGCAATCGTCGACCACGCAATTCCCACATTTCCCCATAAAGTCTTGTAGGTCGTGGGCACGAGAAAACGCATATTGATCTATTTCCCTAAGAAATCTCTCAACGTGCACCCGTGTCTAAATTCACGATGACACGCGAGACGATGCGAGTCAGACGACATGACCGTCACGCCTGTTCAGAGTTTTTTCGGGATTGAGACGGAAACCTTGTTCCTGTTCCAGCGCGTATAGCCCTTCTTCCCTTGTGAATTTGGTGTATAAAAGAATAAAACTGAAACTGTGACGCTGTATCTTCAATTTTGAACCGAAGCGAGAGCTCAACAGCCTAGCGAGCGACAGGTCTGTGGATTCATCGGGTTTGCGGTTGCTCTGGGGCCAGAGGTACTCTTGTCTCAAGAGGTTGTGTACTAAAATAGACAGTTCTGGGGTCCACAACCTGTGGCATGACTCGGCAGGCCTCCACATCGATGTCCTCCAAAGTGCACACCACTTCAAGGGGTTCGGCAGGAGGGCCGAACAATCAGATGTTCTGCAGTTTCTGCTCAAGACATGCTCAAATTTTGACCTGAGCTCCAGTTATGGAGCCAAACGTACTGAAAAGTGCCAGATTTTCTGTTTATTACTTAAGAAAATATATTGTGTGTACTAAAATAGACAGGAAAATTCGGTGCCCAAAATCATTCAAAACTACATAACGTTTACATTCCCGATCCAAATTCGACAAACTATATAGAGAACTTGTATAGTTTTTCACGAATCGGACGATCCGATCATTTCTTTGTATAAATAAGCGAGGCCCTTATCTATATTGCGACTTGCCCAATCTATATGTCAATTCATAAGGGATGGTATTGAGATTACGTTCCTTTATAAACTATGTCGTTTCATTCCGCGTACTAAGAGTATCGTGCCGATATGATACCTTTGTATATAATACCTATCATAACGATATGGTGGTTATGGTCAATTACATCGTCCTCGAATGAAATGCCGCGCCGTTGGATAATTATAAATCAACGTAATGAACAGTTATCGATGATCAGTATGATATGCTACATGCACTTTGAGAAGTCACACGATCGTTTCGCCGATTGCAAATATGATATCATCTCAAAATCGAATTTATCATCATCTTGAGTCTACTGGATCATAAAGTAACGACACAAGGAGGCAATGTTTCTTTCAAGGGGCAGATTATCGCCGTCTACGAGCATGAGCCTGTGGAGGTGAGGAAGCCGCTCTCTTTCCCGTGATTCCTGCGCTTGCTCGCCGCGACCTCACAGATGGGGGGCTACCGATCCCGATTCGCAGCAAGCATCACACATATTCTTACAAAGACTTTGTGACAACAGTGAGCCTCGTCCACCACAAACCGTTGCAGTAAACTTTCCTCCCACAATTGGGCAAGTGGGGTAAGCAAGTGGCCTTCAGCCATCAATACTTCAGGAGCGACGTACAATAACTAAATCCGTGATCTACATATCGAGTATATCGCACAAGTTCTATCTGTATCTGACACCTCACTAGTATATTGCAAAGCCGAAATGTTTTTGGACTGTAAGGCCTGAACTTCGTCATGCATTATAGCGAGACCAACGAGGAAATCAAAAATTCTGTGACTCCCTGGGATACCACAGCAGGAAGCTGATATGTCAAGCTCTTTCCGAACGCAGTGTGTTGCACCACGAATACTTCTTTACCATCCAGCACCGTCTGACAAATTCTCATTCGATCTCCACGGAAGCCATCATTTTTTAAGATGTGCTTATTTCCTAATGTCAACACATCCGACGCCTCCTTCGTCACAACTGTACATGCCCCACACCCTCCCGAGATTGCTCGATTCCGTTAACTATGGAGGTTGGAGTGCTCTTTCTCGCTCGTTGGGGTTAATGCCGCATCTGCGAACATACCCGATCAGCCCTCAAGCAACGTTTCCACCATCTACACGAGTTTCATGACTACTTGCAATATAATATATGTCAGTATACACCCTTCTTACCTTCAACATGCCGTCGAGATTGCTCCATTCCGTTAACTATGGAGGTTGGGGTGCTCGTTCTCGCTCATACTCGCTAGGGAATGTCGCATCTGCGAACATGCCCTATCAGCCCGCAACGTTTCTACCCTCTACACGAGTTTTGTGACTACTTGCAATATAAAATATGTTAGTATACACCCGCACCTTCAACATGCCGTCGAGATTGCTCGATTCCGTTAAATATGGAGGTTGGGGTGCTCGTTCTCGCTCATGCTAGGGAATGTGGCATCTGCGAACATACCCTATCAGCGCCCTCGCCGTTTCCACCCTCTACACGAGTTTCATAACTACTTGCAATAGAAAGCAGTTTGGTATACACCCGTACCTTCACATGATATATACGGTGGAATAGTGAATGGTCGTGGTCAGGCCAGAGGCTTCGGATCGGTCAATTTAGAATTTATGACTTAGGGTTTGTAACTGCCATAGAGTCCGACACACACATACTTAATATATACGCACACACACACACACACACACACAATATATATATATATATATAAGTATACGATATATATATATATATATATACACCGAACGGCAGCCCACCATCATCCCAGTGGATGCGAGAAGCAAATCAAGAGCAGGGCGGGGCCGTGACAAAATACCACAAACGCATGCATATTCCCAACCCAAATGCAAAGCAGCATGGAACGATGATACGATGTGACCGATCGTCGCCAAACAACTGTTGATCTCTGGGTTACGGAATAAGCGGACCCTGCTGGCATGCCCCCCAGTGGCTCCCGGTCGATGGATGGGACCTGTTGGTCCATGGTTATGTCATGAACAATGCAGTCACACCACACAGCATGTACACCCCATGTCAAAAAGGAAGCATGCGGGCACCTAAGTGCTCCGCACAAAATTCAAGGGAAAACACAGAAGGTGTACATCACCACCTTCTGCCTCTCCTCGCAGCACGACGGACGAATCTACCGAGCTCTCCAAGAGGCAGTGCCCGCCAGAATGGCACCACAGGGATAACCGCCTCCCAAAACCCACTTCCACCCGGCGGCCGTCCCCGTTCACAGCGATCCGCCAGTACTCATATCAAGGTCAAAGAGCACAAGATAGTCCCCCGGCATGTGTAATAACCATGCGCACTGTACACGGAGAGGGAGCTAGCATCAGACGGATCCAAGACACTCCCAAAAAGCGAGCCGAAGACGAATCCCCCACGCACTCAAAGAGGCAGTACCCGTCATAAGGGTACCACAGGGACAGCCACATCCCATCATCCAAGTCATTCCAGTGGCCGTTCCCGTTAACAACGAGATGCCATCACCCCATAACGTGGCTGTCGATCACCAGTCCCCCGGTAGGTGAAAAAGCCCCAAGTCACTGGACACAAATAGAGCCAGCCGCAGACGAATCCCCGACGCCCTCAAAGAGGCAGTACCCGCCATCAGGGTACCACATGGTCAGCATCCCATCATCCAAATCATTCCAGTGGCCGTCCCCGTTAACAGCGAGATGCCAGCACCCCATAACGTGGCTGTCGATCACCAGTCCCCCGCCCGGCAGGTGAAAAAGCCCCAAGGCACTCGGGACATAAATAGAGCCAGCCGCAGACGAATCCCCGACGCCCTCAAAGAGGCAGTACCCGTCAGAAGGGTACCACAGGGACAGCCACATCCCATCATCCAAAGCACCCAAGTGGCCGTCCCCGTTAACAACGAGATGCCACAACCCTATGGCGAGACGCCTGATTCCCGGTCAGCTATGAGGGCCCGAACTCCCACCCATTCGGACCTGGCACAATGCCACCGTCACGTAAGTCCCCCAGCTTACGCCTGGCGCGCGAGATCCAGCAACCCGGACCTCGTCTATCATACAGACCGGGCCTCTCCACCATACGAGATATATATACACACACACTTAATATATAGAAGTATACGAGATATCATATACATATATGCGTGGCGGTGATGGGCGATTTCGGAGAATTCCCACCACCCGATGCGTCTGGAGATGTGCAAAGATGGGCAGCCGGATGGGTAATAGTGGGCACCGGGGGGACACCTACGACCGGCCGAGGGGGTTTGTGCTCTGCCTTGATCTTTGAGGACTCCGCCATACGACCAGCCCCATGATATCGCATATTACATTCTGATAGCTAGTTCAGCACTGATTACTTCTTTATTGACTCACATTCCATATATTAAAGTGTGCTACCGCGTTTGCTGTAATCCACTTTTAGGGAGGCGTGGTTCACATGTCTTGTGCACCAATGCTGCATGCCATCATTGGTATATAACCGAACACATCGCGCCACAAAGATCTGCACGACATCCACCTTACGTGGCATTCCTTCGACTATAACATGGCATGGCGCACAACCTGGAAGAAATGGTTAGTCGTGATTATTACCGAAGCTGGCAAAGCTCATGTTATTGAAATAACGATTCCAAACCTCCGTACTAAACTTTCAAACTATGGCTTATATCATTCTTGTCTGGGCTTCCGTTTCTCACATTTCTTTTATAATTTCCCTCCGACTACGAGTGGTGCCATTCTTGTCTGTAATGGGTTTTCCATTTCTCTAACACTTTCTATGATCACATTGGCCACAGCACCCATGCACAACCAGTGAAGATGGCAGAAAGGCATGCTTGTACGAGGAGAGCAGCAGAAGGGGTGCGTGTGGATGTGCGACTGCCTGATGAGCTGAGGCTGGTATCCTCAGAGCCTTCCTCTGATGGAGGAGGGGATGTACCAGATGCCGCCGATGGTGGAGGCGAGGTAGCCGAGGAGGTAGCTGGCAGGATGTGCAATGCACAAACCCCAGCATCGTCTTTATAGTATATGCTCAGCAAATGCCCCGTCTCGTTGTGGTACGTGGCGCCAGCACATGTGTCACAATCATCTGCCGTATAGCCCATGTAACACTCGCAGGAGCCTCCCGAAGGCTGGCATACACCATTGCCGCTACAAGACAACGTGTTGGTAGAGGGACATGTCTGCATGCACCCCCTCTCCAGATGATGCGTCCGCCAACACTCTTTCTGAAGGTGAACTATGATCCTTCCAAGAAGCAAAGTACCGCAAGCACTGTAATGACCTGCCACTACAACAAAATTCTACAAATGATCCCGAGGACTGCGGGACACCAAACGCCCAATGGGGCCACGTGGAACTCTTAGAAAGGGTTCGATGAATGTGCGTGCCTTCATAGAATAGATGGGGCAATCCTGTTGACAACATGTTGATGGCAGTTGGCCCTCGGCGCAGTGCTCACGGTTCTCACAGACGGAGTTGCCGCACACAGCAACACGGCCGACCTGCGACATGCCCCCACACCTCCGCCCATCTTCAGTGGTTCGTGCCTCGTTTGCTCACTTCCTTGTCAGTGCTGCACTCGGCGCCCCTTTAGCGAGGCCCAGATGCTGCCACCGTAATGCGAGGACATCATGGCTGCTCTCCTTCCTCCCGAGAGGGCGTGCGAGGCGGGCACAATCCCGATCCAGGGCTTCGCCCGGGAAATCATGCCGAGGTCACTGGCGGTAGGGTGTGTGAGGCGGGGCAGGGACATGGAACAAAGGCTCACCTGGTGGAGATCGCCAAGATCACTGGGAGCCTCGAGGAACGCCGAGCGGAGGTACTTGGAGCTCACAACCACCTCGTCGCCATTGGATGGAGCGTTGACTTGGAACTCCACCCCAACCAGGGTCGATAGCAGCAACCTGCGGCTTGATGGCGACGTTTGCAACGAAGTTACCTGCGCTTGCCACCCGATATCCCGAATGGTCCGGCGCATGCTCCATTAGTGCGGCTATCTCTCGACAGCCCCTCAACGCCGCAACCAAGGCCGCCAACCCGTCTCACAGGCTTCCTAAGAGTTCCCTTAGAGCCCCCCCTCACAGCCCCGCTCAAAGCTCGCCCCTCGGAGGCCGACATGAGCCTTCCTTGCATCAGCCCTCAGAGATCACCGATGAGTGCCTCTTCACTATGCGCCAATGCGCTGCCGCCGTCCAGCTACGCCATGCTAGCATGGCGTTCCAAGTCCTGCGGCTGCAAGACACCCGACGCTTCGGCATCTGACCCTCGCCAGTCTCTAGGCGAGTGCTGTTTGGTTATCTCGGTGCTGCCCACGGCTTCCGCTTCGGCGAAACTGGCGAGGGTCAAGTGCCGAAGCGTCGGGTGTCTTGCAGCCTCAGGACTTGGAACTCCATGCTCGCATGGCGTAGCTGGATGGCAGCGGCTCATTGGCGCATAGTCCCATCGCCAGGGAATGCCTGAAACCGTCAGCGACTAATCCGTGGTAGTGCAGCAGTGATTGGGTAGGACTCGCCAGGTGAGGAGAGAGAGGCGCATGGGCGGGCAGGCCAAGGGATCTGCGAGCTTTGGGAACGCCAGCGAAGAAATAGGGGGACCCATGGTGCGAGGCATGGTGCGAGGGAGGGTCAGCGAGGACCAAAGCTAGGATCCTGGTAGCTGCGAGGAGTCTAGCAGTATCACTTCATTTACATCAGCGCACCACAGCTTCTGCCTCCCGGCATTCTTCAAAGTCAACAACTGAATTTGGAGGAGGCGGCGGGCACCTGCACTCGGGCCTCCACCACGCCGAGGACAATAGCCGCAGTTTGCGAATAGCTCTGTGCATATTCTTGGTACGCCTGACTCCCTGGGTCCTGCAGTGCCGCAGCCTGCGCATCGTCCATTGCCACCATGGCTGTAGCGGTGGTCATGCAGGTGGAGTCATCGCCATCGCAGATGCCGCATTCATCAAGCACGCCTACACCGGAGTCACCGCAACTTCCCCCGCCCGTCACCCCTTGCCCAACACTGGCAACACGGACAAGCTTCCGTGGATAGGGTGTCTGAACTCGGGGTAATATTAGAACATTGAGGAATTACTCGTTAACCATCTTTATGGCAAGAAAGATAATACCAAACTTTGACTGCTAATAGCAGTGGGAGAGTGCAATACAATTCCAAAATAACGAATACCAATTGCTTCTCCGAACCTAGTGTTACAGCCCACCGTTCCTTAGGATCTGCTGGCTCACGACGGCAGGAAAACATATCTCCTATATGCACCTGTCAACCATAATGCGGCATGTTGTGATTTCCCCCCATAGATCCTGGTGCTGCCAAATCCCACATCACTTGACCACCGCGGCGGAGGCATCCACACATGGCGTGCCTGACCGGATGATGACACAGACAGGGGCGCGGCCTTCTCGCCCTGCCAGGGGCTGCATCTCGGGAAGCTCTCTGGGAGAGCCATTTAGCTTGCTGCTGGAGCTGCTGCTGTTTCCTGGATTTCTCCGGTTGCCTAAGCGGGCGCCTGGCTAAGGCACGACTCCGTAGCGGATGGGAAGCCACTGCCAACTCCGTGTCACCGTGATTGGCGTCAGCCGCGACAGCGCAGGAGCAGCTGCTGCTTTTGGAAACTTCACGAGAGCATTCTTGCCGCGAGGGGGGTTCTCCTCTGCAATGGTCTGCATTTCCTGGGCTTCCCGGTCTCTGTGCTCGTGCCGCTCAGCCTGTTCCTTTATAATCTGCCGCCGGCCCGTTCCCTTATAATCTGCCGCCGGCCCGTTCCCTTATAATCTGTCGCCGGCCCGTTCCCTTATCATCTGCTGCTGGCCTGTTCCCTTATAATCTGCCGCCGGCCCGTGGGAGCCAGCACCCATCCATGATCGTCTCTCGACTGCGGCGATGGTCCATCCCACGGCTCCAGGCAGTCCTCATGGCTCGTGTTCTGCCGCAGTGTCCGCCCAGCAGCGTGTCCCCGGAAGCTGTTTATGGGGAGAGGGATTCCGAGGTTCTAGGGTCTGCCTCCGGGGGCAGCCGATGGTAGATATGTTCCCCAGCGCAATCGTTGCTGTCTCTTGCGTGGGCAGTACCCTTATGGAGGCATACATGGAAATGCAACCTTCGGGGGTGGGGTGGGGGTGCATGGGGAGATGCGACCTGGAGAGAAGGCGTGTGGGGAGATTACCGGAGGCACAGCACATCGATGCGGCATCCAGCACCCCTGCACAGCAGGTACCGTCCACTGCCACCACGATACTGTCGCCTCCGCACAC
The DNA here is from genome assembly GCA_001247695.2 of Cymbomonas tetramitiformis. NCBI lineage: Eukaryota > Viridiplantae > Chlorophyta > Pyramimonadophyceae > Pyramimonadales > Pyramimonadaceae > Cymbomonas > Cymbomonas tetramitiformis. Next base: position 10,572 of record LGRX02010283.1, on the reverse strand, counting down.
GCCGCACGCATCAATATTGAGGCCCACGCCACAGCACTCGTGCAGGCCATCCAGGGAAGACCCGGCAGCGCAGCACTCGCTGGACGCGGAGATCAACCCGCTTGTGCAGCAGCTACCATCTGCCATCTCCGCGCCGCTGCATTCCTCGGAGGCCTACGCACATTCCCCCCGCGCACCGGCGATATCCCTTTAATTCACGGGGGCAAAACAGGGATGTGGGAACGCGTGTCGCTGGCGTGATTCACGGGGGGAAAGGGGTGTGGGAACGCGTGTCGCTGGCGTGATTCACGGGGGGGAACAGGGGTGTGGAAGCGCGTGTCGCTGGCGTGAATGCGCCTTTGCGCGTGTAGCGCAATGAAATGGTGGATGAGACGCGCGGCATGCCTCTACCCCTCATCCGGGCTCTCACCTGGGGCACCTGAAAGGCCTGGGACTGCGCCGCGTCCGGGCAGGCGTGTGTGTTGCACGCGCGCGTACTCGAAGGCTCGGCATTGGTGCAATGAGCGGCATCCGCAACCGTGCCGGTGGAGGAGGAGCATACCACCGTTCGAGTCTGACACAGCCACCCCGGTAGGTACCGATTTCCCCCACCCCTCACACCCGCCCTTGCCAGCTTCCTGGTGCGTGAGGGTGATGCCGAATGCGGAAGTTCAATGCCGCGGTGCAGAGGCGTCCGTTGGAGCAGTGCATTGCATGTCATGCGGGAGTTCAATGCCGCGGTGTAGGCGTCCGTTGGAGCAGTACATTGCATGTCATGCGAGTTCAATGCCACGGTGTAGAGGCGTCTGTTGGAGCAGTGCACTGCATGTCATGCGAGTGACGCAGCTAAGTTCAATGCCACGGTGTAGAGCGTCTGTTGGAGCAGTGCAATGCATGTCATGCGAGTGACGCAGCTAAGTTCAATGCCACGGTGTAGAGGCGTCTGTTGGAGCAGTGCACTGCATGTCATGCGAGTGACGCAGCTAAGTTCAATGCCACGGTGTAGAGGCGTCTGTTGGAGCAGTGCACTGCATGTCATGCGAGTGACGCAGCTAAGTTCAATGCCACGGTGTAGGCGTCTGTTGGAGCAGTGCATTGCATGTCATGCGAGTGACGCAGCTAAGTTCAATGCCACGGTGTAGAGGCGTCTGTTGGAGCAGTGCATTGCATGTCATGCGAGTGACGCAGCTAAGTTCAATGCCACGGTGTAGAGGCGTCTGTTGGAGCAGTGCATTGCATGTCATGCGAGTGACGCAGCGAAGCTGATCTAAGCCGCAAGCAACACGCTGCACGAGGGAGGAGATCCAAAGGCAGCAGGCGGACAGCGAACCGCCTCCACAGCAGCACACGCGAGGCCGCCCTGCCTGCACGCCACCCCAGCGGCACGCGAGGCTGCCCTGCCTGCACGCCACCCCAGCGGCACGCGAGGCCGCCCCGCCTGCACGCCACCCCAGCGGCACGCGAGGCCGCCCTGCCTGCACGCCACCCCAGCGGCACGCGAGGCCGCCCTGCCTGCACGCCACCCCAGCGGCACACGAGGCTGCCCTGCCTGCACGCCACGCAGGCGGCTCGCGAGGACGCCCTGCCTGCACGCCACGCAGGCGGCGCGTGATGGATGGCCTAGCACGCGCCTGCACGCCGCTACTGCACTCCACGCTGCAGGTGCCCCAAGGGCCGGAGGCCCACACGTAAGACTCGCAGGCATGAGTGTTGCACGCCTTCAAAGAAATCGGGGCGTCCGCCGCGACGCAAGAGCTGGCAGATCCCCACGCCCCCTCCCCAAACCCCACACATGTCATTTTGGAAGTGCGCTGCGCAGAGGGTGGCGATGCGGCGCCCCCAGAGGGGTTTCCACAGGCGCTGTTTCAGAGTAATGGTGCTGGCCCATCTCAGAGAGAGCTGCGCGCGGCCTCGTCAGAGCGCCGCCCCATGGCCAGGGACCCATGAGGAGGGCAGAGAGAGGGGGAACGCAATGCCAAGGATACCACAAAGAGGTCGGACTGCCGATCGCATGCCCACTGCAGGCGTCTCTTGCGTGGCACGTGAGACGCCGGCGCCCTCCGTCCACGCTGGTTTAAACAGGTGGGAGGCCAAGCTCGCTCCGGAGGCGGGCCGTGGGGGTCGGGGATAGCCGAGGAGCTCACTCGTCAGGGACCGCCTCGTTAGCGGCATTGCGGCAGGTGACGGTGCGTGATTGGGTGCCGCCACCGCAGGTCTGGTTGCACCGGCCCCACTCGGCGGTACTCCAGAAGGCGGTCTCACACGCCTCTAGGCTGCATCCCCTCGTGGCGTACGCTGCAAACGCCTCGCCACCAGCAATCAGGAGTGCCTTCATCGCCGGGTCCGCGGTGGTCTCCGAGCAGTGCTGCACCCCAACTGCCACCGGGGTCCCGATATTGCCCCCCTCGATGCACTGCACATGACCCCTCCCGCAGCCTCTCCCTCCTCCCCTCTGGCACATCCATCTCCCGTTGCCCCGGGGCCACCTGCATGGGACTGAGGGGAGTGTGAGGGAGTGAGGGCACTGCGGGGAGTGTGAGGGAGTGAGGGCACTGAGGGGATTGTGAGGGAGTCCTCTATGTGGCGGAGCGCCAGCGAAGGGCGCGATTGCAGGATGGGAAAAGAGACGAGATGAGGCGTGAGAGGCGGCTGGCAGTGGAAGATGGGCTCGGCAATGGGGCAACATTTGCAGGGAAGGGGTGGCGGTGCGAATGCCAGGGCCCAAGGAGGGGGGCGATCAGTGCTAAAATAGGTCGGGCAGAAGGAGGTGCTAACACCCTGCCTAGATCTCACGACAAGCGAACTTGCCGGCAACCAGTCCGCCAAGGAAGTCCCATTGGACGGCACTGTGGGGCCACGCCGGGGCTTCAAGCAGAATGGGGCAGTGGAAGGTTAAGGCAGGAGCTTTGGTGGGGTTGCGGAGAGGTGGAGGGGAGGGGTGGGGAGTAAGTGCTGTGAATTAGACCTGGATGGTACGGGACTGGATGCCGCCTCCACACGTTTTGCTGCACTCCCCCCATGACCCATACGAGATCTCATATGAAGGGCAAGGTAGGTTGTTACAGCTCTCCGAGGACGCCGGCCTCGCGCTTGAGACGCACAGTGACTCCGACACCGCCACCGAGGTCCGTGAGTCCATGCAGCTCACGGTGCGCATACTGCTGCCTCCTCCACATTCCGCTGCGCGTCGTCCCTCCGCCCGCGCACCTCATTGCACTTCCCCGCGAATCGTTACTCGCCAAAGGCAGCAGTGCAGCCACATCGGAGTGTACGGTTCTGTCCGCGATCCACGGTTGCTGAAACATGGCTTGAAGGAGACTGGACCTATGCTCAGATTGGAGCCAGAGGGATTAAAGTGGTCTCCAAAGTTTGCTGCGGATCGACCTGAGCATGTGGTCGTTGACTGTGACAGTGCCAGCTCGAGCTGTCCGAGAGTAGCCTACATCATGAAACGTGTACAAGTAACAGTCCGAATAGACACGGACTCAGCTCTGCTCTTTCGCACTTTCACCTCACCCAACCCTGAACCGCTGTGCTGTTGTGCACAATATACAAATATTGTACATTAAAAAAACACTGCACTACACTCTGGCTGGTTGCTTAGCTACAGCACCCGCTAGATTAAAGGTATTTATTTAAAGGATGTATGCGGTGTGCATGTTTGGCAATTGAGATGGAGTGCGCAAAAGCAATGCCCACAAGCGCCCGCTTGCATGCATAGCTGCTTTCGATAGGAATCAGTGTCTCCTGGTTGGGAGCGGGGAGAGAGCGCAGGAATCAGTGTCTCCGAGTTGGGAGCGGGGGGGAGAGCGCAGGAATCAGTGTGTCTCCGCGTTGGGAGCCGAGGAGAGCGCAGGAATCAGTGTCTCCGCGTTGGGAGCAAGGGGAGCGCAGGAATCAGGTGTCTCCCGGTTGGGAGCCGGGGGAGCGCGAGTCAGTGTCTCAGGTTGGGAGCCGGGGAGAGCGCAGGAATCAGTGTCTCCGGAGTTGGGAGCAGGGGGAGAGCGCAGGAATCAGTGTCTCGAGTTAGAGAGCCGAGGGGAGTGCGCAGGAATCAGTGTCTCGAGTTGGGAGCCGGGGGAGCGCAGGAATCAGTGTCTCGGCGTTGGGAGCCGGGGGAGAGAGCGCAGGAATCAGTGTCTCCCGAGTTGGGAGCGTTGGCACCACTCCATTGCCCCCCTGCGGCCCACCATCATTCTGCAGGCGATTCCACACCCCACCACTCCATCCCCCATGCGGCCCATCATTTTGCAGCGTTCCACACCCCACCACTCCATTGCCCCCCCTGCGGCCCATCATTCTGCAGGCGATTCCACACCCCACCACTCCATTGCCCACCACACCGCTGTTACCTCGATATGCCCTACTGGTGGGCTGCTTCAGATGCTCTTCACATGCCTCACGCTGACCAGAACCATACGTCCAAACCAAGCTCCGCACTCAGCTCGAGCGCCATCCCGCGAGGCCCGTGGCGTGATTGGCGAGAAGGGGATTGAGGTGGAGCATAGGACGCACCCGAGCACACACCCCAGGCCGAGGCACTCCAGATGTAGTAGTTGGGCGGGGGGGGAGGGGAGGGGGCTGGGGAGGAGAGGGGGGACTAGAGGAAGAGAAGCTAGGTGGGCTAGGAGGGGGAGGTGAAGGTGGCGGTGGTGAGAACACAGGAAGGTGGGCTGAAGGAGGTGGGCTTGGAGGGAGGTGGCCTTGGAGAAGGGGAGGGGGCTGGGAGGAGGAGCTTGACGGGCGGAGGGGGCGATGGTGGAGGGGAGCACTTTCGCCCCTCACAGGCACCGGAAGGGGGAGGTGAAGATGGCGGAGTTTGCACAGGCATGGGCCCAGGCGGACGCCGTAACGGTGACGATGGCGGGGGATTTGGTGTGTATGCACTGCAGTCCATCGACGCCATCACATCTGGGGCATCTTGGAACATTGTAAGCTGAGCTCTTGCACCCCACCACCACCAAACCATGCCAGCCATGTCGAAACGCCACGCCATCACCAATCGGCACCCCATTCCCTCTCCTCTACCCGACCTTCTGTTCCAGGCGCTCGTACGCCACTGCCCCATCATCTTTCTACGCACCCTTGTCCACTGTAGTCGTATTGCCTGTTGCGCTCATTTTGAACTCTGCGTCACTCCCTCTAATATTTTGCGCTCAGCTGCTTCTCCCTCCCGTACTCTTGCCATCTCTCACTCTACACTGCTCCACTCCCTACTCGCACTTTCTGCCTACCATCCTCTCGGCCTCACACACCCCCTGGTGGTTGCATCAACGCCTTCCCTTTCAGCAACCCTGCAATAGACTGCCCCAGGGCTAACGCGTTCAGGAGAACTGAGAACTGGTCGGGCCGCACCTTCTCCGCCTCTGACAACGTGCAGTACCAGAATACTGTGTCCACGGAGAGCGCTGCCAGCTCGCTGGAGGAGGATGCACTGACGCTCCGAGACACCTGTGTCTGCCCCCAGCGCCCGGCCGTGGCCACCTTCAGATCTTGGCGGCAAGCAGGGGGGCTGGAGAGGCGATAACTCCGCATCGCCTCGTTCATTGACCGGTGTCTATCCTTCTGCGAGATGGAGACACATCCCTTCCGCACGACGAGTTCACACCAGGCATAGGGGTCATGGAGTACAAGCCCTCATGCAGTGGTCTGTGCAGTGGTTTGGCGTCGGAAACCAATGCATGGGCAGCGGTTTCGGTCCGCAGCTTCGATTCATGGCAGACGATCGATCAGGGCCAACTAATCGGGGCGACCGGATTCCTCTAAAGATTTCCATATTTTATAACGATTTACAAAATAAAACACGCATTGTTTTGCAAATCCAACCGTAAGCATGTTTATTGTAGTGAGATGCCTGTATGTTTATTGTAGTGAGATGTCTATATCTACCGGTTTGTATGTTTATTGCAGTGAGATGCCTGTATGTTTATTGTAGTGAGATGTCTATATCTACCGGTTTGTATGTCTATTGTACTGAGATGCCTGTATGTTTATTGTAGTGACATGTCTATATCTACCGGTCTGTATGTTCATTGCAGTTAGATGTCTGTATGTTTATTGTAGTGAGATGTCTATATCTACCGGTTTGTATGATTATTGTAGTGAGATGCCTGTATGTTTATTGTAGAGAGATTTCTACATCTAACAGTTTGTATGTCTATTGTAGTGAGATGTTATAATGTCCCCGAGGAGCATCACACCCTTATAATGTCCCCGAGAAGCATCGCGCCCTTATAATGTCCCCGGGCATCACCCTTATAATGTCCCCGAGGCATCGCGCCTTATAATGTCCCCGAGGAGCATCACACCCTTATAATGTCCCCGAGAAGCATCGCTATAACCCAAATGTCCCGAGGGCATCACACCCTTATAATATTTGAGGAGCATCACACCCTTATAATGTCCCCGAGGAGCATCGAACTGTAACGTCCCCGGGGAGCATTAAATCCTTAAATCCTAAGGTCCCCGAGGAGCATCGAACCTTAACACCCCAGACTCTATGAACCCCAGAGATCAAACGCTAGTGCCCTGGAGCATCCACTTCCCCTCTCACCAGTTCTTCATGTGGGCCATCCAGGGGCAGAGGGGGGCAGGGTGCGTGCTTTGGAAGAGTCACCTCTGAGGTGGCAGATGTGACCGAAGCAGACCCGGCACTCACAGAGGAGGAGAGCATAGAGGCGTGGTTGCCTGTCGCATCCTCCGCATCGATATGCATTCGTAACGCGCTTTCACCCACTCCTCCCGTCCCTGCCCATTCCCCACGATTGCACCCGCCACGTCAGCAGTAGGCTCCGCATCGGATACTAGGCTGGTCGATCTAAAGGTCTCCACTTGGCCAACATGGAATGCGGGGGAAATGAACGGTCGATATGTTATGTTGAATGGTGTATGGTGTCACGAGTCACATTGACATGGAACTGCAGATGCGGGGTGGTAGACGAAAGCTGCAGTCGAGGAGGTGGGGGAGGAGAGTGCAATGCGTGTGCATGGAACGCAGCTGAGGGGTGGTAGGCGAAAGCTGCAGTCGAGGAGGTGGGGAGGGGGGTGGCAGTGCAATGCGTGTGCATGGAACCGCAGATCAGGGGTGGAAACCAAAGCTGCAGTCGAGGAGGGGAGGGGTGGCAGTGCAATGCGTGTGCGTGGAGACCGCAGATCAGGGGTGGGAAACCAAAGCGGCCGACGAGGGCTCGGGGAGATTAGGGGCGCAGCAAGCGGGCATAGTGCGCGCGGACCTAGGTAGGACTGAACCCCCGCACTGTCCAAGATGTGGTACCACAGGAGGTGGACCCCAGCGCTCCAATCGAACGTCTTGGACTTGGAGAAGTCGGCCTCCATGCCTGACTTGGTCTTTGAGGTGGAGCCCAACGTGAAGAGGTACGGAGTGACAGAGCCCCTGAACACACAGCAGCTCCGGGCGATCAGAGGTGGGTCGTGGCTTCAGGTGTCGGCGCCTGATATCAGTCGAGGCCGGTCCAGAGGGATATACCTATTGCTGCGCGGAATCTCGGCCGTTCCCGTTCCAAGGTTGCAGTACAAGGAGAGCTTGCTCGTGCTGGCGCCGGAGCGAGACCGTGTTGCAGAGCCAACGAGGCTTCGGCGCCGCGGCTCGCGCTTCTTCGGAGGCGTCTTGGGCTCCTTGGTAGCGCCGTTCGCAAGTGCGCGCGCCTTTAACTTGGCCTCCGCAGTGAGGGCGCTCTTTGGGCTCCGCGGCAAGCCTGCCGCCCCTCCACCCCATTCGGACCAGACTCCGAGAAGTAGCATCACTACTTCGGCCCACGTCACGTTCTCAGGCACACCGGAGCCATGCCTTCCGCTTCCTGCGAAACATCTTTGCCAGATTTGGCCGAGCTCTCGGGCGATACGCGCGCCTTTGTGGCTCACTTATGACACAGAAACCTTCTGGGGGCCATGCTACAGGTTCGTTCAGGCTCCCGCCGATACTCTTTCTACTCCCCAGGCGCCCAGGAGACCCTGCAGTGGGAAATTGACCATTGCCTGCCACTTCCAACGTAACTCAAAAAAAACATTCACCTTGCAGAAGGCTCAAGGCTTCGGAGCTAAAGTCGACGCCCCAGAGAGGTCCTCGGACGCCCAGCCTGTGGACTGATCACCCGCCTACAGCCTTTGGAGTGACAGATATTTGGCAGCCCAGAGATCGACAACAATCCACAGCCCTGAGATCAAGAGAAATCCACAGTCGTTGGATCCAAGCCTCTCAGCCGTTGGACCTCGACCTTGCGGATGCGCTATCTCCCTGCAAGCAACAATGGCGGATGGCCATGGTGTCCAAACGACCTGCTGTTTTGCCCGCGCTCATCTCCAGCAGAGTACGCCCCTCGGCATCCCTCCTGGCACGTGGAAGATGCGCAGCCATTTGCGCCTCAGCCTTGGCAGCGATCTTGGCTGCCCTCCAATGCGGCTCATCCTTCACAGACTTGTGGAGCGCCTCTGCCCCTTCTACGGCCGCGGCTTTGCCAGCCTTCTTCGCCTTGCTCACTCTCTTGGCCGCGGCGGACCGAGGCCCCGCCGCGTTCTTCAAGCCGAATACGTTCGCAGCGCTCTTTGCGATCCTCTGCTTGGCTTTCTGCTTTTTCGCCTGCTTTGCCACCTGTTTGCCTCGAGTACCTGCGTTGCCCGCACCAATAAGCATGATCATCTACATGTCTGCCGTAGTATACCGACCGGAAACTTCCTTACACCACCATCCGTGTAGGAGGCAACTTCAACACACTTGCCGTTGTCGTGTTTATACTCATTGACATCGCACAGGGAGCCGCAGACCTAGCCGCCTTGCCAGTTTGCGGAGCATCCTGCCGCAGTGCAGGCGGGATCATTTCCGTGGCCTGATCCACACCATCAATTTGCGCTTGGCACGTTAGCTTCCAAATTGCACAAGCCGTCGGATGCACACCATTTCTTGTCAGGCGCAGGTGGTGCCAGAGCGCCTTCCAATGCGCATGCCAGGACCGTGTTGGGGGGCACTATCCCATGGTGGTTCATTCATCATTTCATCATCATCATCATCATCATCATCATGTAAGTTATGGCACAACCTGCACCCAGATTCTCGCTCAGACCCCCTTTAAAGCAGGGGTAGCCTCTGAGGGGGGCCCGGCCGTGCTGATGCGGGGGGAGGGCCTCCCTGGCCGGGGGGCCGCCATAGAGCGGAGTCGGATGACGCACCATCGGATGACCCACCAGGCTGGGAAATGCACATTCCATCATCGAAATCGCACTGTGTACTATTGCACGCTGGGTCGCACTCCCAATTGCTCAAGAGCTCCATCGTACATTCCGTGCTGAAGCACTCATTTAAGTGGTCGCAGTCGCCGTTGTCATAGTTGCACTCCTCAATATTGCAGTAGGTGTCACATGCCCCGTCGCCTTGCCAGTTCACGTAGCATCCCGCCGCAGTGCACTCCGGGTCGTTGGAATCTGAGCCACTCCCTGTTTCGAGTACACAGCCCCCCCCACCCCACGCATTGCCACGGCATCCCTTAGGAGGCAGCTTCGCGGCACACCGGCTGCAGGAAGCGGGCGATTCAAGGTGAGCTGGCACAGCACGCGTGGGCACTTACTGACCATGTTTGAATCCAGCCTGCGGCATTGGGGAAATTGGCAAAACCGTACCTTCAAGATGGAAGGAACAGTGCAGGGTCGGGTCATCCAAGATAAGTGCACAACTGCGCCCCCAAGATGAAAAAGAAATAACAACCTCAGGCTATCCAAGTAGGCGTACAACCGCACCCCCAAGCAAGATGAAAGGAATACTGTGAAGGTGGCCTCCAGGTCATCCATGTTGAGTAGGCTGCACAGCCGCACCCCCAAGATGAGTGGCGTGTGAACAGTGCAGCCTCGGGTCATCCAAGAGAAGTGCACAACCGAGCTCCCCAAGATGAAAGAAACAGTGCAGGCACGGGTCATCCAAGAGAAGTGCACAACCGCACCCTAAGATGAAAGGAACAATGTGGCTCCAGGGTCATCCAAGACAAGTGCACAAATCAGCACCCCCAAGATGAAAGGAACAGTGTACCTGGTCATCTAAGATAAGTGCACAACCGCACTCAAGATGAAAGGAACAGTGCAGCTCCTCGGGTCATCCAGAGAAGTGCACAACCGAGCCCAAGATGAAAGAAACAGTGCAGGCACGGGTCATCCAAGAGAAGTGCACAACCGCACCCCCAAGATGAGCAGAACAGTGCATGCCCAGGTCATCCAAGCAGAAGTGCACAGCCGCACTCCCAAGATGAAAGGAACAGTGCAGCCCTCGGTCATCCAAGACAGTGCACAACCACCCCAAGATGAAAGGAATAGTGCGGGCTTGGGTCATCCAGTAGTAGTGCACAACCGCACTTCTGGGTAAGATGAAAGGAACAGTGCAGCCTGTCATCTGAAGAGCAGTGCACAACCGCACCCCCAAGACGTAGTGAACAATGCACTCCTTCGTCATCCAAGAGAAGTGCAGAACCGCACCCCCAAGATGAAAGGATTGGGTGTGCAGCCTTGGGTCATCCAAGAGAAGCGCGCACAACCGCACTCTAAGATGAAAGGAACAGTGCAGCCTCGGGTCATCCAAGAGAAGTGCACAACCGC
>LGRX02010282.1:0-15185 GCA_001247695.2 Cymbomonas tetramitiformis | reverse complement strand
TATCTGAGGCTATATATGAGCTGAAATGCAGCCTACATATGTGCCTAGATATGAGCTGAAATTCAGCCTATGTATGAGGCTATATATGAGCTGAAATTCAGCCTATATATCACCTGAAATTCAGCCTATATATCACCTGCAATTCAGCCTATATATGCGCTGAAATTCAGCCTATATATGAGCTGAAATTCAGCCTATATATGAGGCTATATATGAGCTGAAATTCAGCCTATATATGAGCTGAAATTCAGCCTATATATCACCTGAAATTCAGCCTATATATCACCTGAAATTCAGCCTATATATGAGCTGAAATTCAGCTTATATATGAGTTGAAATTCAGCCTATATATGAGGCTATATATGAGCTGAAATGCAGCCTATATATGTGCCTAGATATGAGCTGAAATTCAGCCTATATATGAGGCTATATATGAGCTGAAATGCAACCTATATATGTGCCTAGATATGAGCTGAAATTCGGCCTATATATGAGGCTATATATGAGCTGAAATTCAGCCTGGCCTGAATATCAGTCCGGACAGCCGCGAATATCATACGCACAAATCCGGCCACTTTGGGTTCGAAGCTGAAATTATTCAGCGAATTCGTTAAAATGTTAGGGTTCCCGACAATACGCGTGGGTGTATATGGCTTTCGCAATACGTATCTATTCATGGTGAAACTTTACGCACCACCCGAGCTCATCAGTCCGGACAGCCGCGAATATCATACGCACAAATCCGGCCACTTTGGGTTCGAAGCTGAAATTATTCAGCGAATTCGTTAAAATGTGGGGCGGCTCACATACTCTTAACGGGGTACGATTCACATTTCCTTCACATTTCCTTCACATGTCATTACCATGTGCACATTTTTTCGGTAACATGTTTTCACCATGTTATTCACATATTTTTCCCATTTTAGTGCATGAATGCGATGTGAAAGTTAATAGCATATTAAGCTGATTTTAACATACGTTAATATGGTTTTCAAATAAATTTAATTTTTGACATGTCAATAACATGTTCCCTTTTTCACTAGTGAATGGGAAGACCCCTAAAAAAATTATGCCGTGAAAGTACTTGTGACAGTACTTTCGGCGTCGAAAGTACTATTACCAGTACTTTTGGGCAGTAGCCACGCAGTCCCTTGCGCAGCGGCAGCCTCAGCCACTGCGGCAGCAGCCACCACTGCACTCTTTTCCGCAGCCGCAGCCTCTTCTACAGTCGCAACCTCAGTCTTTCCTGCACCACTAGCCCCAGCCTCAGCCACAGTCACAGCCCTTCTTTGGGCCGACCCAGCGCATCAGGCTCAGCAGCCTGGATCCACTCCAGAACCCCACTAGGCCTGCATGTCACTGAGGAGGATGAGGAGGAGGATAGTGGTGACATGATCAGGAGGATGGAGCCGGGAGCCTCCCTCGACCCAGGAGCTTTAGCGGCAGCGTATCTTAGCCTAGCCCAGCAGTATGACCAGGGAGTGACGCACCAGCCTATCTCGTCCTCCGAGAGGACAGCTATCAGGGTCTATAGGTTTGGATGTGTCTGCCCAGAGCCTTTCACAGCGGACGAGAGCACCTTGATCATTAGGGAGATGCGGAGGGCAGTGACCTCGGTTACTGACCTGCCAGCACACTACATCACTGGGGCCTCGCATTACTATGCGGGCCAGCCAGGTGACCTAGTTACACCATTTCTGTTAGTTTGGATTCCCACTAGCTAGAGAGGCCCAGCAGGCAGCCCTCACTCGCTCTTCTATCCCGCTTGCGGGTGTCACCCTCCCTCAGGGCTACCAGCACCTTGGCCCTGATGTGGCATACAGGATTGTCCCACACGCATTCGGTGAGCACATCAGAGCACAGTTTGTTCAGGCCACCCCAGGAGCCCCCTTCTCCCTCTCGGCTCTAGACATGGGCACATTACTACTATCAGCCTCTGAGGTCGCCACGCAGCGAGGAATGTGCTAGGCAGTATTGTAGCACACCAGGAGCAGGTCCATCTGACCACGGGGGTCTTGAGATACATCTGCTGGTTTTCTGGGAGTCAGACACCAGTAGACATTCCAGAGCCCCAGGCTCTAGTTGATGCCGGAGGACTCTCATTTGCACTAGCCAGCACCAGATCTGATATCCTTCAGAGCCATAAGGCAATTGGAGCATTCTTCTCTTGCATACCTGATAAAAAGCCCCGAATGCCGATCAAAATTGCTCTGCTTTACCCTAAAATGCATTTCGCACAACGAACTTTCCGTAAGTGTAAGGGCACCAGCCACATCACAAAGAAACACAACTAACATGCCCTGCCGTATTGCCACTAACCCTTTTAGCTGTAAGGGCAGACATCCCGCTAAGTTTAATTATTGCTTGTCATTGACTAATCTTCCCATCGACCCCAAATCAAGAGCCGTTGCTTTAAACATTCTTTCGAGTCACGATGGCATGGCTCACCGCTGCGCCTGCTATGTGCAACACAACAACCAAGGCATTTGGGTCATGACCTATCACATTATGGCTTTCTTCACCATACAAAATTGGAGAACTTATCATAAATTTGCCCCTGGCCCGAGAACCACGCATCGCTGGGCCCACAAGAAACGAGCAAACGGTCATTACTCTACCCTGAGGCGGAAGCGATTCTATAGGTGGTTATCAAGAAAATACTTGTATAAGAGATCACCTCATAGAACTAAGTCTAAGAAGAGAGGCAAAACCCAAAGACTGTGCAGATCAGAGGTGGCGCTGGAGACTACACCAATGAGGTAATTAAAAATGTTTCCCTCACAGAAGGCCTCTTTTCTGATAAAGGCTGGCTCAACATGACCCAAGTAGGAGAGGCCATGACTACACGTGACCCTAGCATCATCGCCCCGATTGAACTAAAGCACCTTATTCATAAACTAAACAGTAAGGAGGATAATTTCACCGGTATTGTTACCAGTAAACTTAAAAAAGCACCAACACACTCAGATTGGGATCTGTGATTCCACCCATTGGAGACTCTTGATGATCAAAATTTCAGGAGATAATGACATCCTTGCTTATGTTTATGACCCCTTTGGCGAAAAGGCTGAAAAGTCCGTAATCAACTCCATTATATCGCCACTTAGGGTTTGGTTGGAAGACCTAAGAATGTCCCTCAAAGGAAAAGTCTCTACCATCCGCACCTTAAAGGAACCATTTCAAACCGATAGTTACAATTGCGGGGTATGGGTCGCAAAAACAGCGTTCAGATGGGCTCAATGGAACAGAGAGGCTCAAGCCCTCCCCTTTGAAGAATACTTAGACAGAGATCCCAGAAAAGGACCCACAGGACATGCCATCATGCATAGTGAAATTCAAAAATATCGCCTTGAAATGCGGGCGGAAGTCAAACCAATCATCATTGCCGATTTGAACGTAGGATACAATGCGGCACCTCGTTGCCCTGAGGAATTGGTGGTAGTGGAACCCCCCAAAATAACCCCTCCTCCCAACCTGGAAGAATCACTCGAAAAGGGGCCCTCACCTTTCATCATATGAACAACATTGTCGCTCACTTCGGACTGGACTGGCCACTACTAAAAAGCTTGAAGGAAGTCAGTACTAATATCAAGAAAACTCGTGGCTCTTATCATTGCATACCTAGACAATCAGATCACACAAGCGCTACCTATATATCAAACGTCGATGGGATCTGGTATGTCTTTCTTCACCTTGTTCCCCAAAAGACTATCATATACTGTATGTGCTAATGGCATTCAAGCAAAATATTTGGGAAACAAGCATCCTCTCACACTTGACAATGAGATAAAACAATGCTTCATTGACTTAAGCTTTGGTGAACACCCAAATAACTCGGGAATTTTGAATTTCATCATAGCACAAAAAGCAACAAACATCATTCGTACCTGGAGGTATCACTCCGCAGACCAATTTGCCAGAGCTCTGTTGCATGATTTGAACAAACTCAACATTAAAATGCTTCTGAAAATGACAACACCTGTAGAACTAAAAAACGGGAGAATGATTTTGCTATCTCTTTGGTCAGAGACGAGCTTAGGCATCTGCTGACGGTTGCCGACAAAACCAATGGTATACAAGACAAGCGGCTCCGAAAAGCCACAGCTTTAAGGACCCCCATTGGACAGATCAGTGACCCAAACACCAAATGTGTTGATAAAATATGGGCAATATGGGCAAAGGAGGAAATCCCCCCGCAAACACAAGAGGAAGGTCTACAAAACCAAATGTGTCAACACCACCTTCGACTTTGTGAATGAATATGACAAAGTGGGGAGATGTTTTTTTCATCAAGGCAGAAACAATAGAGGGAAATTGCAACAAACTGAAATAGGGAGACTAGAAAGCCTGCAGCAAGCCCAATTATCAAAATAATAACCTCAAGATAATGGGAATGAACCTCAGGGGTCTAAGACATGCACAGGAAGTAAAATGCAGTCTCATAAAGCTTGAAACTATTTGTAATCTTATGATAGATGGCAGAGCGGACATTGTATGTGTTTCAGAAACAAAAAAAAAAAAACAGTGAAAATTTAGCATTAGTTAAAACACTCATAACTCAAAAAGGCATTCAGTTTCGCACGTCATTTGTAGATGAAAATGCCTCGATCGGATCAATGATTCTGTGGAACCCGAAAACCCTGCCTCTGGTTCCATCTGTCACGAGAACTGATGGTACTGCAAAGAGAGCCGTAATGATAGAATTTGTGGGTAAAAAAAATTTGAGCTCTACGTAGCCAGTGGTTACATGAACAATGCTACTCTTCAAGATGAACAAATCACCTTCTATGACACCCTCACGGATTGGGCAGCCAAAGCTGGAAACAGCCCGAACAAAGCTTATAATTGAAATCGGAGACAAGAATTGCACCATTACCCAACAACAACGCATTACAGGAGGCACCATCATGCCCTACCGTGACCACCTGGAAAAGAACAAGCATCTCCTAGCACACCTCAGTAATGACAAATGCTCCCTTAAAAAGCTGATCATGGAACACCACCCAGGCGATGAAGTATTCACCCACGTCATTAAGAAAAGTTCTAAAGCTAAACTCACCCATATTCTACTGTTTTCATATGTTATTTATGTGTCAAATCAATTTCCTAAATGATAGGGTAGGCGTCGTCGCGTTTAGTTGGACGTTTTTAATCGTGTGCATGTAGGAGGATGTTTTTGCTGAAATCGTCAAAAAGTCGGTGGTCCTACCACAAGGACCACCGTGTCCGAGGCATGTGTAACCTTCTAGACCAAATCTGATGGGGCTAGAAAGTTATATCATGGAAGTTTATGACCGAAATGAAAGTTTAATGCCATCATGTGGATTATGGGGACATGCGCACAACGCCTTAACGCTCAAACGGATGCACGAGTAAGGCTTTCCTGGGAAAACTGCATTTTCCACTCCTAAAAAGTCAGGGTTGCCCACCTAAAATAGTGCATAACTATCATGATATGCTTCATATGGTCAACATTGAGCTTTTGGAAAATCAATTTATATGTTAAGTAAAAGATAATATCATTTGGGCCCATTCCGGATAACACGTGTCACCTATTGCCAGGTTGGCATAGGGGCCTGCACCGGGACGCCCGGTCAAGGCTGCCTATACAGATTTCAGCAGCTACTACTATAGTTACTCCCCTTGGAAGTAGAGCCTCCGGACTACCACAGGAAAAAATCGACAAAATCGGTAGAAAATCGCCGCGTCCGGAGGCTCTGACGTGCGAGACAGGGCAGAAGTCCTCTCCGGAGGCCTTTCGGCCAGTTTTCGAGAAAACATTTGTTTTTTTTTTGTTTTGACATCTTTTTGCATACTTAAGGGTCAAAATTCTTTCGGCCAATCTTCGGCCAACCCCTCTTTTTGGGAGACTCTCTCGGCCAGGGGCCGGTCAATCGCGACAGGACTTCTCCCCTGGTGCGAGAGCAATAATATTGGGGGGGAAATAGGAGATGAAATCAGAGATTCCCCCTCTTTAATAAAAAATCCCGATCGTAAAAATGATATTCTACAGTGTTAAGGTGAAGCCTTCTATTCGTGCTTCTATTGGTTTAGGATAAAATACCATATTTACCATATGGTACCCCGAGGCAGAAATGGTAGACCATCTATAAATTCAAAATGACATTTCCAAAGCAGACCCAGAAATCACCAAACGAGCGAGGCAATATATAAAAGTGAGGCCTTCTATTCTGTTTCCTATTGGTTTAGGAACGAGAAGCCATCGTGACACGGCGTAGTGTTATAACCGGTACTGTATGCTCCACCACAGTGCAGAAAGCCCATCCTGTCATAACCCATCATGTCATCGTAGTATGATCGAGAACTGCTTGGTATAAATAAGTTATTGAGGTCATGGTCACTTCGTTGTCTCAGACCATCTATAAATTCAAACTGACATTTCCAAAGCAGACCCAGAAATCACCAAACGAGCGAGGCAGTATATAAAAGTGAGGCCTTCTATTCTGTTTCCTATTGGTTTAGGAAAGAGAAGCCATCGTGACACGGCGTAGTGTTATAACCGGTACTGTATACTCCACCACAGTGCAGAAAGCCCATCCTGTCAGGGTCAGTATGCAAGTCAGCATCCTCCACCCCCCGTGCATACGGCCCAAGCCTCCTGCCGCGCTGACGAAGACCACAAGTGCCAAGACCAACGCTACGTAGGCGAAATGGGCCACCCGATATAAAGTGACCGTGCGTTGCAGGCGCTGAAGTCGGGCTGCAAAGCGTGGCTTCAGCATGCGACGCGGGATGGCCGCCAGTGTAGCTGGACCCGCCGCAGAGACCTGCTGCGCTACTGCAAGCGCGCGACTCGCTTGAGTTTGAAGCGCGGCGAGCCCACGCTCGCCGCACGTCATGCGGGCGCCCAGCAGCCCATGCCTGCCCACGTGGATGGCCACCACCAAGACGTGCCCCAGTGGAACGACTGTCACCCCGAAGTGCATGGCGAACACGACTAGCCCAAGCCGGAGCAAAGGTACGTACCACAGCCCGCGCCGGACATGGTGAAACCCAGCAACCTGCCAGGCCACAATGCACAGCAGCAGCAAGTGCCTTGCCAACTCCAATAGTACGTGATGAAGATGTAGACTGCGATGTGTCCACCGTTGATGCGGCGCTGTATGTATGGCCCATAATGTGCGTGCCATGGCTCTGCGAGCCAGGCTGGAATGACACACCCAGAGCGCTGCCATTTCCCCAAGGCACCTCATGACCTCCAGGGCCGCTCATATCACTATCACTGCCAAGCGAGGCAGCTGCGGCCATTGCAAGCGCACGAGTGCCCCCGTGAGGAGGAAGCACGTCTGCATGTGCCTTGCCCACCGTCTGGCGGCGGGCTGTGCACCCGGCTCCATGCCGGGGCTACTGCCCAGTAGTGGGCGCGCCGGGCTGCAGCGGGCCCGGTGCCCGACTGAAAAGGCTGCAGCACTGCATCCCTCCTCCTTTCCTCCATCATCTCGTCGTGCCTTGGTCGCGCGCCTGCTGTACGGGCTGCGCCCTGGCCCATGCAACACACTATTCGATGAAAATGATATTCTCGTGTGAAAATGATATTGCCTTATTTACCTCATGATAGGATTAAAAAGCCGCATTTTAACAGTCAAGAACATGCAAGTGCAGGTTGTGCATTAGATTTAATGGTTTTTATGGTACAAAATTGAGGTCAAATGGACTTTTTCGAAATCTAGGAGGAGTGAAAACACAAAGAACTTTTGACTCGGAATCTATATACACGTTATACACATATTATTTACATGTTTTTTTTTTCCGTCTTGCTTTACGCGTCCACTTCAGGTGCTACCGCTACCGCTACGCAATTATCAAAAGCTTCGTCTTCATCGGAATCATCCGATTCATTCAAGTCACCTAGGTCCTTGCGCGTGCGTTTGGATTGTTGTGCAAGCAAAGCGACGACTATCTGCGCGTATTGCTCGTTCGGTATACTCCGTTCGGGGTCATTCGCATCCACATTCCATGCCAGCACTATTTCATTCTTATCGAAAGTCTCGGTAGACGGTCGGTGCCCCGGTGGCGCTGCGAAAGCTCCTGGGTGACTCGCAAGCTGCTTGCCGAGGTGCTTCTTCTTGGTGTCGGTGTGCTTTTTGGGTTGGAAATAGCGATATAGCAGCTGTTGAGTTGACGGATAGCGCGCCTCCACCTTCACCAAGTACAACGGATCCGACCATTCGCTTCGCCTCAGTTGTACGCGGAAAGCGAACTTGTCGTTTTCAGATTCCACCGCGAGCGCCACTGCAAAGCTGCCGACTGTCATCTGGCCGTAGGTGACCTCCCACTGGGCGTTGTCCACGTACTGCTCTGCTCGCTTTTGGGCTCGACCTTGGTGTTTCCGTTTACCGTTGTACACTTCTATCGGCGCTCGATCAATTCGGCGTTGGATGCGCACCGGTATAGCGGGGACGGCGGCAGCCCCGGCAGCTTCTATCGCCAACGCGGGTCTCTATCAGTCGAACCAAGGTGGCATTGCGCTCGATGGCGATTTTCTCGGGATGCTGGAAGGGTATCGCGGGCGCTTGACATTCTCCACCAGCAGTTAGGTGGCGCTGTTTCTCGATGACATCCTCGCGCCAAAACTTTTCGTGCACCTCCGTGAGCTTTGTGCCCAAAATGTCCTTCAACGCCTGTAAGGTATGCTCAAGCTTTTCGATGCCTTCTTCGGTAAAAGGAATCGGCTTGATGTATCCAGGCCCCGTGACAGGGGGTGTAGAAACAAGCTTTGGCAATGGAGTCTCGGGTAACCATTTGGGTGAAATGGAATACTGTTTGTACTGCATGCCCACTTCGCCGTGCTCGTTCTTCTTGAACTTGAAAGCCTGCTGTGCCAAAATATTGTGGCAATCGAAGACGTGACCATCAAACCAAGAGCTGAAGTCGAAGATCTTCTCGGTGTGCTCGCATATTACACCATCCGTAAAGCATTCTTGTGCGACCTCTATCATCTCGTCGAGCGTCCAAGCTTGCTTGCGTCGTAGACGCACGGAGAAGCGTGAAAACATTTGGTCAATGTTCTCGTGCGTATGTCCCACCAACAGAAAGTTGAGTTTCACCTTGCGAAAGACGTCCGTGTGCACCAGCCAAGCTGCGTATGCCAACATCAACTTGCTCTTGTTGGTGCTCACATTGTCAAGCTGTACATACAATACTTCCGGCATCGGGTATGAATTTTCCCCGTCCCCGTTGCGTCGATGCTCTTGAATGCGGAGGATATCCCGGTGCAAAACGTTGACAATGAAGTTCGCATCGTCCTTGAAGTTGGCGTAGTTGAAATCCATGAAGCGGCCCACGTTCTCGATCATGCTCCCCATGTTGTGCACGTCAAGGAAGTCCTTAGAGTCCAGATGTTTAGGGATACGTCGAAAGTGTGGCAGTCGGGTGGTCCACTGCGTCATGCCATCGATGATCACCGAGGCATACTTATGCCAAGTTTTGTTCATGGCAATGCTCTTGGTCATATTCGCTTTACGACCATGTTTGTAGAACTTCTGGCGCTCCGCTCGTGCGATTGCATGATGTTTGTTGAGAGGCCCGTTGTATTGCGCTGTGCAAGATACACAAATTCGGGTCAGTGAACAAATTACATAAGCATATAAACACATCACAAAGCTATTCATGAATATTCACCTTTTTGAGATTTGGTTAAGCCTTCCTTCAATAACTTGAAGGACGCGCAAACATCGCAGTGAGAAAATCGGTTCACCGATGGAATCTTGAGCCACTTGCCGCAATCTTCGTCAAATATTTTGTACCAGTAACTGAGAGAGAGCTTTTTGCTCTCCTCATTCTCACGCAAGCCCTCGATGTACTCGTCCCACAGCTCTTCGATGGTCAAACCATCCGAAAGATGAATCGGTTCTTTGTCAGGTTGGTGTTGTCCGTATTTGTCGGCGTATTTCTCGATCCATGCGACGACCGACTCGCGTTTCAGGGAAATCTTGCGGTTGTCCTCCTCGTACGTCAATCCATGAACAAACGTGTGTCGGCCCTCGAGCACGCGTGTCCGACAGTCGTGAAGATACCCGTAGCTGATGCCGTAAGCCATATAGTAGAACTTAAAGCACACCTGTTACAAAACAAAAGACACCGTCACTCAAAAATTATTAACAAATTATCCAAGGAAACGCATAAGGGCTTTTATAGGTTGGCTGGATCTAAGACGCTTGGGAGACACCCCCAACACTGCACGTCTGCAGGCGGGACGGCCGTCGCGTGCTCGTCAGCACTCTCCGTCACGCCTTAAATCTGCGCAACCTACACCCTTAGTGGGAATCGAACCCACGAGTGCGAGGTTCATAGCCTAGCGCCGTACCAACTCGACCAATGTCGCGAATGTGTACACATCGTGAATTTAGAAATTTATGATACAATATTCCACATTCCTGTGATGAACAATATTACACAATCTATCACAAGGTCCAAGAAAAATTTCGCTTTGACCAGAGGCCGTTCATTAGCTAATGAACGGTTCCCGCAGCCAAAGTGTCTATGTGTGAGTCGCGCTTTGGTCAGAGGCCGTTCATTAGCTAATGAACGGTTCCCGCAGCCAAAGTGTATATGTGTGAGTCGCGCTTTGGCCAGAGGCCGTTCATTAGCTAATGAACGGTTCCCGCAGCCAAAGTGTCTATGTGTGAGTCGCGCTTTGGCCAGAGGCCGTTCATTAGCTAATGAACGATTCCCGCAGCCAAAGTGTCTATGTGTGAGTCGCGCTTTGGCCAGAGGCCGTTCATTAGCTAATGAACGGTTCCCGCAGCCAAAGTGTCTATGTGTGAGTCGCGCTTTGACCAGAGGCCGTTCATTAGCTAATGAACGGTTTCTCGCAGTCAAAGTGTCTATGTGTGAGTCGCGCTTTGGCCAGAGGCCGTTCATTAGCTAATGAACGGTTCCCGCAGCCAAAGTGTCTATGTGTGAGTCGCGCTTTGGCCAGAGGCCGTTCATTAGCTAATGAACGGTTCCCGCAGCCAAAGTGTCTCTGTGTGAGTCGCGCTTTGGCCAGAGGCCGTTCATTAGCTAATGAACGGTTCCCGCAGCCAAAGTGTCTATGTGTGAGTCGCGCTTTGGCCAGAGGCCGTTCATTAGCTAATGAACGGTTCCTGCAGCCAAAGTGTCTATGTGTGAGTCGCGCTTTGGCCAGAGGCCGTTCATTAGCTAATGAACGGTTCCCACAGCCAAAGTGTCTATGTGCGAGTCAAGCTTTGGCCAGAGGCCGTTCATTAGCTAATGAACGAGTTCAAAAATAAACATACCTGCTTCTTGGCCAAAAAGTATTTGAAGTCGAATTTATCTTCAGATCGAAAGCTGTTTTTTAGCAAGTCCTTCACGAAGTATTCCTTCCTATCTTTTTGAGACATGCT
The DNA here is from genome assembly GCA_001247695.2 of Cymbomonas tetramitiformis. Classification (NCBI taxonomy): domain Eukaryota; kingdom Viridiplantae; phylum Chlorophyta; class Pyramimonadophyceae; order Pyramimonadales; family Pyramimonadaceae; genus Cymbomonas; species Cymbomonas tetramitiformis. The sequence goes on along the minus strand of LGRX02010282.1, from coordinate 3,816 downwards.
GAAAATGTTTTCGCGAAAAGACTTAATATCTGCCGATGAGAAAGATAGACAGCAGTGCGACTTGCAATTGCACTTAATGGTTTCTGCCATTGATATACTGTCAGCCTGCAAACGTCGCTGCTTGATACTAATTACGCCTTCATATTTCTTCTTGCGTATGTCGGATTCGTACGGTTTGCGCACAACAATCTGCTTGTTTACTTCACCGTTTAAACACCGAAGAGTGTCTCCATTAAGCAAGTCTAAACTTGTCTCTGAAAATTCTGTATCAAGTCTGCTTTTTATCTCATTTAAGTCAATTTCGCGCAAAGCGCGTGTCCCGGAAACGCGTGAAGAATTAGAGCTAACTTCCGATCTAGACGTCAAAGGCGCGTTCCAAAGGACCATTTGCGTATTTGCGCTCGGGGCTATGCTTGGAATTGGCTCCTGATCAAAGAAGTCAGCCCCTATTTCCATAGAATCTTCAATAACTATTTCCGGGCACGGTTTGCAGATAATCTCGCAACCCTCGTCAAAAGGAATAGAAAACATATTTTCGTCAAAATTAGCCGTCATTAGCTTATGAAGCCGTTTATTACGTTCTGAAAATGATATGGACTTGCGAGTCAACAGAGGATTTCTATCTTTTTGGATCGATCGATTCTCGATTTCAGCGCAAATGACACCAGGATATCTTCGAATCATATCCTTGATCTGAACATACCGAATCAGGAAGCGACAGCAAATGTCATTTCTGACAAAACTTGTCATCGATATTTGACATGTCATTTTTAGCCGACAGAAATTACTTACAATATTTTGCTAAAGTTACATCACTTTTTCAAAGTTCCTTCACACGCACCCCTTTCACAGTTGACAGCCAATTTCTCTCATTTCAGTATGGCGACAGCAGAAACATTTCAAGCACTGAGAGGGATTTATGTTTTCCAAGACTATCTCTGCAAGAAGTGGAGTATTGTTAGAACAATTCAAACCGACAGTCCTGCAGACACCTTGCAGTTGATAATCCACTCAGATGACCCGCAAGTGGAGGCTGAAGAAATGATTTACAATTTTCCCAAAAACACCCCTACGACTGTAAATACAGACGGTACCATTCAATCGGGGAAACGCGTAGCGTATAGTATAATTGAAGACCAGACTCCAATTTTGTATTTCGTCATTCATAGGAACAACAAGCTGACTATAATCGAACTGGACAGCGCAAACTTTGAGGAAGCCCTGAGCCTTCCGAAGCACACAAATCGGCTTGCGGCTTATCAAAGTTTCAAAAGGAGGGCAGAAGAAGAAGGGAAAAGCAAGGAATTCTTTCTAGCGAGCTATGTAAACGCGGCGTGGAAAGCGTCGATTACAGCTCCTTTCTGGCAAAACAAGAGGCCAGAGCCAGTGATTGATGACCTCGGCAGTAGTGGCGAAATACCTGTTTTACAGCCTTCGGTACGTCCCTTTCGCGAGGCCAGCGCCAGTGATTGATGACCTCGGCAGTAGTGGCGAAATACCTGTTTTACAGCCTTCGGTACGTCCCTTTCGCGCCTTGAGCCTGTACCGGGGCGGAAGGCGTTCATTAGCTAATGAACGCTTTCCGCCTCGAAACGCGCGCCTTGAGCCTGTACCGGGGCGGAAGGCGTTCATTAGCTAATGAGCGCTTTCCGCCTCGAAACGCAAGCCTTGAGCCTGTACCGGGGCGGAAGGCGTTCATTAGCTAATGAACGCTTTCCGCCTCGAAACGCGCGCCTTGAGCCTGTACCGGGGTGGAAGGCGTTCATTAGCTAATGAACGCTTTCCGCCTCGAAACGCGCGCCTTGAGCCTGTACCGGGGCGGAAGGCGTTCATTAGCTAATGAACGCTTTCCGCCTCGAAACGCGCGCTTTGAGCCTGAACCGGGGCGGAAGGCGTTCATTAGCTAATGAACAGTTTCGTCTTGTCCCAGGCTGCCAGGAGAACGGCAGTGGAGCTTGCTGCCCAACGCGCCCTTGAAGGACCTGGTGGCTCCAGAGTGTTTACTGGAGCGGGCGCTAATGTGGATATGTCTCAAGTGGCCACCCCATCTGAGGCAAGGAAGGCAGCCGAGGAGGCTGCACATGGGTGGCACGCTAAGCTGAAAGTGGAGCATTCAGCAAAGTTAGAATATGCGGAGAAAGCTGAGCTGTGCAAGAAAATCGAGATGGAGCACCGGTGGCCGAATCCGATGTCGAAAGACGATGCGGCGGAGCAAGGGAGTGTGTTTCGTCTCCCCATCGAATGCCTGTACCACGCGAAGGGGTACGAGGCTTGCCGGGATCAAGAGAGGGGCTGGGTGAACGAGATCAAGTCCGGCAGGAAGGAGAAACCGTGGGCCCCTTTCAATGCGGGTCTCGTTGCGATCGACGATGTCAAAACCCGTGCCGAATTCTCCCTGAAAAAAGCTCTGAAGGGAGAATACAGAGGCAAGGTTTTTGGGCACCAGCACTGTTATCAAGCCACCGACGAGTGTCACGAGGAAATCCCGTTGGAGGTAGCTTTCCAGTCCTTCGAGAGCAAGATCTACATCGGTCTCGCGCCTGACATAATTCGGTTCTTGGGCGAGATGCAGAACCAGATCGATCAGAAGCAGAAAGGCAAAGACAACACTCAGTTCATGCAAGGGCTCCGTTCGAACCTTTTCGAAAAGCATGGGGTCGTGTACACCGTTTACCGAGAAGCGTTGATCTCCGAGTTCGTCGCCAGCGTCCCCGAGGACACCGAAGGGGGTATCCCTTATCAACCTGGGCGGTACCAGGCCGGAGGGCTGGTGGAAAAAATGGCGAGATACGAATCAGAGCATGGATTTGCAATCCCGGATCCCGTGAAATATCCCAAGGGATTCCAGTACATCGAGAAGCGGGAGACGTTTGAGCACGAGGGAAACCCTGAGGCAGACCCTGTGGTAGAGCTGACGGTGACGATGCTGAACGATGCCATCGACGCTCACCTCGATCGGGTCACAGATTGGTACCCCGTAATGTCTCACTTGAACCAGTCGATGGAGACGCATGTGAAGCAAGTAGCGATGTCCAAGCATTCGGTGTTCGGCAGCACGCTTATCAACGTCTACTTCATGCACTGGACCGTTGCCAATTTCCGGCCGCAGACGTGGGACCTCTGCGTTAGCATCATGGAGGCTTACAGAAAGTTTGACCTGAAGGGCATGAAAACCCCTTTGGCTTCGAAGACCAAAAAGCGCAAGGCCTCATCTTCGCCCGCTAGCGGACCCTCCAAGAAAGCTGGCAAGAAGGCCACCTCCAACCGACAGGTAAATTATTTTTTGCTTCTGCTTCAAACAGTGTTTTCCCTCCCAAAGCATTCTTTTCTATATTTTAAGACATGCTAAAAATGTTTTTTTTACTTACAGCTGGAAGACGAGGTGCAACGAGGAGGCGGGGACGGAGCGGGCTCGTCTAGAGGGGCAGGCATTTTGGTGGAAGAAGCTCAGTTTCTCCACAATGCCAAATCCATGGGTATGACGTTCTGGATTAACTTGAGCGGCTTGGCGGGGGATGCGGAGTTCGACAAGGTGGACACGTATCTACGCCTGATTATTGACAAGGAGATCTCAATAAAAGAGGGGGGCAATATGATAAGCCAGTTCAAGAAGGAACGCATGGTGCAGAAGCACTTGGTGTCCGCGGCGGGATTGCAAACCTGGGACGAATTCAAGACAGAGTTCACCCCCTACTGGAGCTCCCAAGAGAAAATCGAGTCGTTGATCGGCTGCTTACAGTCCGCGAAGGGGGGAGCGCGCCGGGGGGTCTGGGGAAGTTCCGCTAGCGATCTTCAATTACGTCGAGAACGCGCGGG
>LGRX02010281.1:0-36879 GCA_001247695.2 Cymbomonas tetramitiformis | reverse complement strand
GGTGCATGCGCCGCCACCCCGCCGCCAACAGGATCCGCCGCTACCTGCGGTGGCTGAATCGTATTCGCGGTGCGAACTCCACCCGGGGGTGCATGCGCCGCCACCCCGCCGCCAGCGGGATCCGCCGCTACCTGCCGTGGCTGAATCGTACCCGCAGTGCGAACTCCACCCGGGGGTGCATGCGCCGCCACCCCGCCGCCAGCGGGATCCGCCGCTACCTGCGGTGCCTGAATCGCACCCGCAGTGCGAACTCCGCCCGGGGGTGCATGCGCCGCCACCCCGCCGCCAGCAGGATCCGCCGTTACCTGCGGTGCATGCGTCGCCACCCTGCCGCAAGCAGCAGCTGCCACTGTATGCGGCTGCTGATTCGCAACCGCAGGGTGAAATGCACCCGGGGAACCCCCTGCTACGGCATCAACAGCCTGTTGCCACGGCCCAGGGAATCTCGCACGGAGCAAGTTGGATTCCTCGGGCGTGGTCACCCTGAGTCCCGTACACTGCGGATTGCCGGCGATAAACCTGTCGAAGTGCAGCATGGCCGTGATGTTTGCCGTAACCTTTGGCGCACAAGCGGTGCATAGTTCTGCCTCGCCGAGGACATTCTGCCGGCAGTTCTCAGGTGACACACATGAGCGAATCGAATACCACTGTCACGGCACGACTGTTATGGAACGGTAACAATTGCGTGCAAGTTGCAAGTATTTGGTGGGTGTATGAGTGCAACAGTCTGGGAACCAGAAGTGCGTGCTTGAGCCCAATGCTCCTCATATACTCTAGTGCTCTCACGCGTCGCACGCGTTACCACCATCGGGTTGTGAACCCGAGAGCACTAGGTAAACTTGACGCATCGGTTAGACGATATAGCCATTGATGCTCGCATGCTGTTCAGTGCATGCTAGAAGCGAAGATGCGTCTTGACAGAACAATTCAGTTCGTTCTTTAAAGACGTATCTTGCTTCGCCATCTCTAAGCCATATACTTGCTAGCCTCTCGATGACATATGCCACTCACCTTAGGTGGATGACAAACATTCTGACTGTACATGTCATAGTCGACCGTACTGACAATACTTGACGACTGTATGTCATTATGACACATGACATGACATGCCATGACATGTATGACATATATGACACACATGTCATCGGTCATATCCCTGACAGGTACCTAATATTGTACTCTACATTATGAATATACCCGTAGTATATCGGTACTCGATGTCCTATCCCTAGGTCGAGACTCTTATTGTCTTATATTCGTTTATCCGTTTTATCAATCACTCTTGTATGTTAACACTTAGAGAAAACTCACGTAGAGTACAATATTGGATGCCCTATAGTAGTATCTAGTAGTATGTGACTCCTTGTGTCACTCACACCTGAAGCATCGTAGTTGCGGTCGCGGTGTCACACGCTATGATGATGACACTGCGACACGCGCCCCTCTCAGACAATCTTCCCTTCGTAATAACTTGGCGGCGCAAGCCGCCAACCCTTACTCTGGTAATATTATCCGCAGCCATTGTCCTTCTGCTGCTGCCTTATGGCAGCAGTCGTACCGTCTCTTATCCCACCCTCATATAGCTAGTTTATTTCGGGTTTCTCATGAGGTTATGGGCCTCGCTTACGCTTCCCCTGTATTTTTCACGTTATGATTCGCGAAATCTTGAGATTTTCCGCTTTTACTAGCTTCAATTTTGCAGCCGGCATGGTTTTTGCGACGATCTTGGCCAACGCGACCGCTGCAATCTTTCTCTCGCTGCCACAAGGGAGTGGTGACCCCGGCAGCAACATCTCTTTTCCGGAATTTGTGTCCCCGGAATTTCAGCCATTTCGATGGGAGTAGTGACCCCACTTTGGCGACCACCGACCAACGTCATCCGATGACAACCTCTTAGCAGCAACCGCCGCCAGCTTGGAATCTCGCAGACCTGCTGCGTTGTCCGCTCTCTGCCTGTTTTCTGATCGCCCCCCTATTCCAGATCCTGAAAATCGGTAGTGCCAACCCAATTCGCCAACGACTGTCAATTTTGCCACCTTCGAGGTTTTTAGAGGCAGCCATATTTTTTATGTTGGACAATGGACTTCTGGGAAGTAGTAACCCGTCAACCGGGCATCCTTACCTCAACCCCTTTGACTTCTTTCGTCATTCTTTACTAATCAGCAATTTGGCAGATTTTCTGGCCAGATTTACAGCCCCATCGCGTTCGTCGACCCTTCTCTCCTCTCTACCCCTCTGGAAATTGGGATTCCTCGACACCAAATTGAACAGCCCGAACCCCTCAAAAGCTGTTCCTCAACGGCATCATTTTCAAGAAAATTCGCCGTGTTTTGTGTGGGCATCGTCGATATTTTGCAGCCAAACGATAACTGCGCGCGATCTGCCAAGGCCAGTTTTCAGTTTTGACCCTTCTCCACGTCCCCGTGGCATGTGATGATCTTCGAGGGACCTGACATTATCTTTAAGAACGACAATCAACATTTTCAACATTCTTCGACGACTCGTTGTGATCTCTTTTGTAGGTAGGGTGCTTAGAAGCACTTTACTTGGCAAGGTTGTCACGAATCAGATAAAATCTGATTATCAGACGATCATATCAGATCAGATTATCAGATGCTTAGTAGTGATGTATCAGATAATCGGACGATCAGATCAGACGATCAGACAATCAGATCAGACAATCATCATGCTGATTATCAGACGATCAGACTGATTTATTCAGATCTGATTGACAACCTTGTTACTTGGTAGTGCCTTAGAGGTAATTCGCTAAGTGTGCTTTTAGCACGTAAATCGGTAGTGTCCTAGACGTATTTTCTAGCATGCATACCGTAGTGTACCCTTCCATTGGATGGGTAGTGCTTCATCCTTAGTGACCACTTCGTAGTCAGGTAGTGTCACGTAGAGTACAATATTGGGTGCCCTATAGTAGTATCTAGTAGTATGCGACTCCTTGTGTCACTCACACCTGAAGCATCGTAGTTGCGGTCGCGGTGTCACACGTCGTTATGATGATGACACTGCGACACGCGCCCCTCTCAGACAATCTTCCCTTCGTAATAACTTGGCGGCGCAAGCCGCCATCCCTTACTCTGGTAATATTATCCGCAGCCATTGTCCTTCTGCTGCTGCCTTATGGCAGCAGTCGTACCGTCTCTTATCCCACCCTCATATACCTTGCTGGAAGTGACGCCCCGACTGTCATTCCTATAGTTAGGGTCGTATGACTGTCACCGGTCCCGGAACCCTAGACCCCGAACATATAACGGGAAGACTCGGTATTCTCTCTGTCCGTTTATCTATTCTGATTAACCACACTCCGAATATACAGTCAAGCTGATATATTCAGCAGGTTTGGTACCACGCACGTTTAATTTTACACTGCGACTTTGACCATGATTGGCTAAACACCGACGCTTGAGATGGGGTGAGGAACTCGCGTTAGAGAGGTTTTCGGTACGGGCGGTATGGCTCGGTTACGGACGCGCGGTTGATTGGACATGATTGGGCGGCGCTGACAGCGGCTTATTTTTTTCGTGCAGTATCGTTGGGCTGAGCCTTGTTGTTACTGGTCTCTAGTACACCGTCCGGCATTGATCAAGTTCTTTCGTCCCACACGACCGCGTGTCACATGCGCCGACGATTTTGGGCATGGACGCCCAGGTGGTGCTTCCGCTGGTTGACATGACGCCACCCAGGCGTCCTGACCTGCCCAGGCGCGTGGACCCAGCAGTGTGTCTGCAGTCGGAGATCTTTGGACAGGGAATGGAGTGTGAGTGGCTGAAGCACACGCCTCTGAGCACGAGGGAGGAGAGATTTGCTGCTTCTGGGATTCAGCATGAGCACATCGATGACAATGACGTGTCACCAGTGAGGTCACCATCGCCTTCGCCAAGACCTCTTGCTGATCGCCCACGACCTCGAGTCGCCACACGAGCGGAGATCGAGGAGAGATGTCGCCGTCAGACGTGTTCCCTTGAAGGCGGCCGAAGAAGTGACCTGCCGTCTCTGGCGCCCACCGTACAGGCAGCATCGGAGCGCATGCTCGAACAGTTTTACGAGGAGCCGGACCCTTGGAAGGGTGGGCACGCGAAATGGGTCACTGAGTGGACATGCAGTCCTTCTCGGGTGGTTGCTGGGGATCATTCGTCTCTGGACGCCCCTCTCGACTACCACTGGGCGGATCAGAGACTGTACCTGGACCGGCATTACGTCGCGCGCCTCTGCCGCATCCTTCAGAACCCAGCCCAGGACATGCCGACCAGACCTTCCCGCGATCATGTCTGCGTGGAATTCGCCCGCTGTCTCGAGCAGAAGTGGGTGACGGTGGACCAGCTGATGACCCCTAACTGGCTGCACGTGTTCCAGAAACTGGACCACGACGATGAGAAGGACCGCTGGGTGCTCGGTGGCAGCTACATGACGCACGTACCGTCCTCGGCCAGCAAGCAGGATGTCGTCAAGCCCAGGGAGAGAGGCAGATCGCGGCTCGACCTCAACCCGATCCAGAAGTTGCAGGACACGCTCCACCCTACAAATTTAGGAATCGTAGGTAGGGCCATGTTTGCCTTGTATCTACCTTGTGTCTGGATGGCCAAAAACCACGACCAGACATGGCCATGTTTAGTCAGTTTTTCCGCGGCGCAACACAACCCAAGTAGGGCCATGTTTGGTCGTGGTTTTTGGCCTTACTTACCCCCTACCTACCCCCTACCTACCCAATGTCTAACGCACCATACGTACGCCCGTGAATGCATGAATCACTTAGAAAATGGGTAGATACAAGGTAAGTATGGCCATGTCTATACATAAACAAGGGTAAGTAGGGCCCTATCTATCATGTATCTATACTCAAGTACTGGGTAAGTATGGCCATGTCTATACATAAACAAGGGTAAGTAGGGCCCTACCTATCATGTATCTGTACTCAAGTACAGGGTAAGTATGGCCATGTCTATACATAAACAAGGGTAAGTAGGGCCCTACCTATCATGTATCTATACTCAAGTACGGGTAAGTATGGCCATGTCTATACATAAACAAGGGTAAGTAGGGCCCTACCTATCATGTATCGTACTCAAGTGGTAAGTATGGCCATGTCTATACATAAACAAGGGTAAGTAGGGCCCTACCTATCATGTATCTATACTCAAGTACAGGGTAAGTATGGCCATGTTTATACATAAACAAGGGTAAGTAGGGCCCTACCTATCATGTATCTGTACTCAAGTACAGGGTAAGTATGGCAATGTTTGAATGATTTTTCAATTAAAAATATTTACTGAAAGTGTACATTTTTCTATTTTTTGCTCCTCTTGTTCCCTTTCACTGCAGGACTGTCTACTTTTCTCTTATTTTTGCCTTTTGCAGAAGGAGAAGGAGGCTCAGGAGAAGGAGGCTCTTCCTTCTTGTCCTCGTCCTCGTCCTCGTCCTCCTCTTCATCCCCCTTTTCGGGCGCATCATCATCCGCCGGGGGTACATAGTCCCCATCCTCCTCGTCCTCGTCCTCGTCCTCCGCGGAGGTTCCCGCCGGTTTAGGCACTTTCAGCCCGTCGGGCTTCCCGGAGTGGTAGTACAACAACTCCTTTCCGTCGTCGTACCTTTGTGTTGCTTGCTCCCATGGCACGCAACACAAGAGGCTCCCCGTAGCGAACCTCCCCTTGAGGAAGTCATCGAGGTGCCTCTTGAACTCTGCCTTCTCAGGCACTTTTTCCTCCACCTGTTCGAACACGTAGAGTAGTGCCTTTTTGACCCGGTCCTGGTGGACCGGGTCGTACAGAGTCCAATGGAACTCCGTGATCTGCAAGCACACGCGTAAGTTAGTTCGAAGTGTAAACATGTCCGAATATGGCCATGTTTAAGCGGTTTCGTAGGAAAACATTGCAGGTAGGGCCATGTTCGGGTCTTACCTTGATGCACAGCTGGTCGCGTGGGAGCCCCCCCGCCACCTGGTGCCCAAAGTGCCATGCCGGCTTCTTGGGCACCGTCTCCACCACCACCCCGCAGAGCAGGGGGGTGTGGACCTGCGGGGTGAGGTCGTCGTTGTACCAAGAGGTGGGAACATCGGGTGTCCCCGCCTTCCACCTCTTCTCCTCATCCTCCACCTCGTGGTCCTCGCTAGCCATGAGCAAGGCGTGGTCGCCGACCTTGAGGCGGCCGTGCTCAAGCACCTCCTGTTCGGCCGCCCGCTTTCGGGCTTCGGCCACCTTGAGCCCTTGGCGCTTGGGCGCCATGGGCTCCTTGCCCTTGCCCGCCATGGCCTCCTTGCCCTTGGGCCCGGCCTTCTCCTTGCCCTTGGGCTCGGCCTTCTCCTTGCCCTTGGGCTCGGCCTTCCCCTTGCCCCTGGCCTCCTCCTCCTCCTCCTCCTCCTTGGCGTCGATAAGATCCCGCAGGATTGCCTTCCGATCCTCTGCTGCCACGACCAACACTAAGTTAGTTTCAAACATGGCCATGTTTGCATAGGTAGTGTGTAAACATGGCCTTACTTGTATAGTACTTCTGTACTAAACGGTGCGAACAGGGCCTTACTTGCACATAAGAAACGAAGAACTTATCACAAAACTTATTTCAAGCAAAGAACGCACCTTCCGTTGGGACGTCGCCGTTCTGGGTCAAACCCGCAGCCTCCACCCCGGCCTTGATCTCGGCCGTTGTGGGTTGGCCTTTCTTTTGGGAAAACACCTCCACGTTGGCGGTGGTGTATGCATGCCCGGGTATGTTGCATACCCAGACATGCACCTCCCCCGCCTTGAGGCGCCACCTCCCCCACTTGTGACGGCGCCTCAAATTTTGCATCAAGGTGGACAACTTCATATGCTGGTTGTCCCCACTTGAGCCCAACGTGGCGGTGAGGGGCATTAGTTCCGCCATTCGACGGCGGAACCTATCCCTAGCCAGGGTCTGTTTATCCAGACCCTGGAAGGGATTTACATGCCCCTTCACCACCATATCGTCTGTGAAATCAAACACAAACACCCCACACGTTAGCATCTGAACTTCCTGCGACAGGACAACATAAAACACAAGCAGGACACTACCCAAACATTGCCCTATTTACGCAGTGTACACCCCCTGCCTACAACTGGAAGGTGGGCGAACAGGGCTGTGTTCGTGCAATGTTCTAACACCCTAGCAAGTGTTTTTCAAGCAGGATTTCGGCTGGGTTACTCACGGAAGACGTCTCTCCTGTGTTGCGCCGCCTCCTTCCCCTCCTTTTTTTGCGCTTTCTGAAGATTTTTAACTGAATCCCCTGTGGACTTCACCTTGGCCATCGCAAGGGCGAAGCGGTCAAGCCCACTCCCCTTCTTGCTTTCGGCCCCCGGATCCTCCTCCTCCTCCTCCTCCTCCTCCTCGTCCTCGTCCGTGTCCTCGGAGCCACCGCTCTCGGAGTCGGACGCATTTAAAAGCGCATACTTGCGCTTGTATTGCCGGTACTTTTCCTTGTCCGCGAGCTTGCCCATTTTCGCGCGGGCAGATTTAAATTGGTCGTAGGATAACATGCCGCTCGGCATTTTTCAAATCACTTACGTTTCTAGGGAGGGAGGTGGTGCTTCGCAGGCAGCAGTAAATTTTAGCCTTAAAACGGTATCGCTCGCTTTAATAAACCGTTTTGACTACTTCCTGCAAGGTAAAGCACCACCTCCCTCCCTCGTATCCGTTCCACGCAGTACGCCGCCTGCGTTTCCGTGGATCGATGAGAAGGGGAAGGGAAGCGGGATTCGCGGTCACTCGAGGTCAACGCATTTCGTATTCGCATCGGACGCCCCAATTTGAAATTACTTTGGCACTTTCGATCGCCAGGCGTTGGATTCGTCGATCAGTCGGATTCGAATCGCGCCGCGCGCATGACCATGCCCCAGGGCAACGCAAGTTTCCGTCGTCTTCTAGTTTTGTTTTTTGTTCTCGCAAGTTGAAGTTCCACATAATAAAGGCCTTTTTTCCAAAGGCCTTTACAACCTTTCAACAAACCGTTTTCACCATTGTAGTCTGCGCCCAAGCCCCCTTCTTTTGAGCTCAACTTTGTTTTTTTCACCAAAATGACCGATTTTTTTGGCACGCCCGCCTGCACCCTAAGGTATGGTCTAGACATGACCATGTTTGGGTCGTTTCCCCATTGGGTTTTGCATTTGGGGCATTGATTTGGGCTATGTGCGCCGCGGAAGATGTCTACCTTGTGTTCGCGTGAATGCTGTTCGAACCGGGCCATACCAGGGCAATTCTACTCAGGTACAAGGTAAACATCTTCCGCGGCGCAACACAACGTGGTTTGCCTTGTTTTACTGCCAACATTGCCCAAAAATGGCCAAGTTTGCCACGTGTTTTTAAACACAGATCAAACATGGTCCGTTTTATGTACGTCTTACCCAATGTTGGCAGTAAAACAAGGCTAACAAGGCCGTGTTTCACCATGAAACTGCTTAGGTAGGGCCATGTTTACGCCATACTTATGATGGTACAGCAGGTTACGTACGTGGGCAAAAGCGGTTTGCAGGCACAATAGGCGATGACATCCCGCGCACAGAGATTGGCGCAAGGTGGGATTCCGGAGGAGAGACGGAGGGTCAATCCCGCGAAAAGAGCCACTGTTGCATATCGCTTGGCAAATTCTCCGGGTGAGGGCGATGGGTTGACGACGCCGCCGCGTGCGGACGATGCCTTCAAGAGGCAACGTGTCCTCGAATGGGATGCCAATCCCACGAATGGGTTTATAGATTTAGTTGAGGAACTCTTTTGGGATGGAATCATTCTGACGGAAGAATACGACAATCATCCGGCACGCGCCACCTTCACTGACATTGAACGCGACGGCATGACCGGGTAGGGCCCTACCTGCCTTGCTCTCGGGACGAACCCGGGGCGAGCATTGCCCTACCTGCAATGAGAAGGGGCCAAGTATGGCCGTGTTTTGACGTGTTCGCTGTAGGTCGAACCGAAAAGCACGGAAATTCCTGCCACATGCGACCTTGTGCGCCGGAGGCCCTGGCCAAATTTTTGCTTTCCCTACCTCGCCTGTGTGATGTTAAACTTTCATTGTGGTTCGTCGACTAAGGGGTGCTGCGGCACGATTACGGTACGGGTAGGGCCCTACCTGCCTTGCTCTCGGGACGAACCCGGGGCGAGCATTGCCCTACCTGCAATGGGAAGGGGGTCAGGTATGGCCATGTTTGGCCGTGTTCGCTGTAGGTCGGACCGAAAAGCACGGAAATTCCTGCTACATGCGACCTTGTGCGCCGGAGGCCCTGGCCAAATTTTTGCTTTCCCTACCTCGCCTGTGTGATGTTAAACTTTCATTGTGGTTCGTCGACTAAGGGGTGCTGCGGCACGATTACGGTACGGGTAGGGCCCTACCTGCCTCGCCCTCGGGACGAACCCGGGGCGAGCATTGCCCTACCTGCAATGGGAAGGGGCCAGGTATGGCCGTGTTTTGACGTGTTCGCTGTAGGTCGGACCGAAAAGCACGGAAATTCCTGCCACATGCGACCTTGTGCGCCGGAGGCCCTGGCCAAATTTTTGCTTTCCCTACCTCGCCTGTGTGATGTTAAACTTTCATTGTGGTTCGTCGACTAAGGGGTGCTGCGGCACGATTACGGTACGAGTAGGGCCCTACCTGCCTCGCCCTCGGGACGAACCCGGGGCGAGCATTGCCCTACCTGCAATGGGAAGGGATTAGGTATGGCCATGTTTGGCCGTGTTCGCTGTAGGTCGGACCCCCATGCCGAAGACATTGCAGCCACAGCTATTACTTCGCCCCCATGTACCCATACACCCAACTCCGAAGCCAACTCCGACCGCCGCGACATGGACTCAGACGACTCCATGCTGCCAGGTCAGCGTTCAAACAAGGACTCGGACGACTCCTCGTTGCCAGGCTTGCTTTCAAGCACTGCCTCCGACAACTCCTCCTTGCCAAGCCAGCGCTCAGACACGGACTCGGACGACTCATCGTTGCCAGACCTGCATTCAGGCAGTGACTCGGACGATTCCTCGTTGGCAAGCCAACTTTCGGATCCAAGGTGACATTCCGTAAGCTTGATTGCGTGCTGCATTATGCAAGGACATGTTTATACATAAACAAGGGTAAGTAGGGCCTTATCTACCATGTGTCTATACTCAAGTACTGATCAAGCATGGCCATGTGTATACATTAACAAGGGTAAATAGGGCCCTACCTATCATGTATCTATGCTCAAGTCCTGATCAGACATGTCCATTGCTGAAACGATGTGGGCATGGCCCTACTAACACATTTCTGATTCTTTTGCAACAGGCAACGCAATGTCACCATCCATTCCTTCATGCCCCATTCAGGCGAAGAGAAGAAAACGGTGTGCACGCCGCAAGAGTTTTTCGACATGGTGGCAAATGCGAAGGGCCACCGTTCGAGAATATGGGAGTGCATCGCCGATACACTCTACCTAGAGGACCATCCGGCGAACATCGAGTATGCCGGCCACCGTTGGGCATTGGAACCTCCCGTCCACCGAAATCTTGCCATGATCAAAGACGCGATTTTGAAAGTGGTGAGGGACGACGACATTTGTATGGCTCCGCCGGACGAGTTGAATTTGACCAAGTCCGAGCAACCCACTTTGGATGACCACGACTCCATCAAGAGCAAGGATGTCACGAGTTCCGACGACGCCAGCCCCGATGCCGATGCCCCCCCCTCCCCACACCCGATGATGCTCTTGGCCTCCGATGCCGACTCTCCGATCTCCGAGGCCGTGGCCCAAGACGATTCCCGTGCCGATGCCACCACCTCCGCACACCCGATGATGCTCTTGGCCTCCGATGCCGACTCTCCGATCTCCGAGGCCGTGGCCCAAGACGATTCCCGTGCCCATGACGCAGACACCGAACCCATCGTCCGCGAGGTAGCCGACGAGGCCATAATGTGTACTCCGCTAAACCCGGCGTTCCCACACCCTATAGCCAGGTATGGTTTCAAACCCGATGTAAACATGGCGCTGTTTGTATATGTTCCTTGGAATACACAAGGTAAGCATGGCCATGTTCGTACGCGGTTTCGTGCAGACGCCGCCGCGGAGGTGTGGAGAACGGTCCACGCGCAAGGGACGCGCAAAAGAAGCCATGTGGTTGCAATCGTTGCGTGGAGAACAACATCACCAAGGAAGTGTCAACGAGAACCATCTACACACACAAAAGGCTTTACGGTTGGCATGTACCTCCACAACCGGATCCGGATGCCGTGCTTCCTCTTAGGCCGCCTACCCCACATGATTCTACCGAACCTACTTTGGAGACGGATGAAGAGATGGATGAATTCGGTTCCCCCTTCCCGTCTGAGCCAGCAGGTGAGAACCTACTATTGAACATGGCCATACCTGCCTTGTATAGCTTCAGGTAATTGGTGAACATGGCCATGTGTGCCTAATACCTGCCCAAGGTGCTCGTTGCAGTCGCCTCCCCAACTCGGCAAGAACGTGACGACACCGCCTGTTTTCACGTGAGCGTGACCTCCACACGCACGAACGGGGAGCTCCTCAAAATCGAGTGTGAGTGGGAGAAGATGATGTATTTCCTCAACCACATCGAAGGCATTGACTTCGACGAGTACGAAGGGTGGATGAAACCCGGCAATTTCGACGATATGTATCCGGAGGATGACGTGCACATCTCTCTTCATTGCGGCAACCAGTCATGGGATGTGGCATTTCCTATCGTGGAGTGCCTTGTGGGAGTGCGATCGCACCCAATGTTCATCCCCCATCGAGATGATGGCATGAGTGGTACCGCACACGAGGCGAATGACGAGGAGATGGATGTAATCAACGAGATACTAAAGAGCTTGGAGGAGATGGTAAAGGTGCGACCTGAAAATAACACAACAACCGTGGTGTCGCTTGCTGCTGCTGCACTTTGAGTTAATGTGGTTTCATCAGGTGAGGTTTAAGGTGAGGATATGCACTGGCTAATAAGGTACTGGGCAGACATGGTCATGTCTTGCCATTTCAAAATGTAAACAAGGCGAACATTGCCATGTTTGCACAGTTACGTGGCAATGTCCGTCCCATTTCTAAAGGTGGTGTCAGTTTCGCAGGATGCTTCTGGTAAGGAAAACGATGCCTTCATGCTCATGCTCGATCTCTTGGAATGGAACTTGGAGCATGGCCTTAGTCAAGGATCCTTTAACGACTTGTTGGAGATACTTCGTCTAAATTTGCCGAAGATGTTCCCGGAGGGCACTCTACCGAAGAACTACCAAGAGGCCATAGGACATCTATCCATGTATGGCTTGCCTTCTAAGTCGGTGGACATCTGTGTAAATGGATGTTGCAGATTCGACGGAGAGCACGCAATGTGCCGGACATGCTCGACGTGTGGCGCCGATAGATGGGCCCCGGAGATGCTCGAGAAGCCGTTGGCGAGCCGGAGAGGAAAGTCCACGTTTTATTATTGGAACCTCCCGGATCTTCTCAAAAGGAATTTTGCGCACCCGGAGCTTTGCGTGGACATGCAAGCGCACGCCCGCCATATTCCATGCGACTTGACCAAGGAGGCGATGGGAACTATGTGGGGTAAGTGAAAATTTCCAGTTCCCGATTGTGAAAGGAATGCCCTTTGAAAGCCTACTGAACATGGCCATATTTGGGCCCTATTCCTCTGGAAACCTACTGAGCATGGCTGTGTTCGGGCCCTGTCCTTCTAGAAACCTACTGAACATGGCCATACTTACCTGTTTATCGCAGACAGTCCAGCATGGAGGCAACGGCGGGAAAGGTACCCCAAGTTCTTCAGCGATCCCCGCAACGTGGTGATCTTAGGATGTGCGGATGGCGCCACGGTGTGGAAGGACCTGCGCGGAGTTTTCCCGGTGACGTTTCAATACCTCAATATGCACCCCACCATCCGCGGCAAGTTCGTGAACATGGAGGTGTTTGGGATATGTAGCGGCTCGAAGCCAAAAAGCACGCAACCTATCTACGAGCTATTTGTGGACCAGCTGCTGGAGTTATGGGATGGCGTGCCGTGCTACGACATCGTGAAAAAAGAAACCTTCAACTTGAGGTGCATGTTGTTTAAGATGTTGTTTGACATCAAAGGTTTGATGGATGGCGCTTGTCGCAAGGATGTGGGGGCGTACATGGCTTGCATTGCATGCAACCTGCAAGGTTGGCGATCTAGCATCTTCAAGGGGATGCGGTATACCTTCCGCACGGAAGCCGAGCCTGGTAAACAACCTTCTCTGGTATTCCCTTGATGTACTGCACGCAAGCGACAGATATTGGTTAAGTATGGCCATGCTGTGCTAGTTTTTTTCATAGACATGGCCATACCCACGTGTAGACATGACCGGATATGGCCATGTTCGGACGGCTTCGATGATGGGTAGGGCAATGTTCACCCTGTTGCATCGCAGGTCCCGCAGAGTTTCAAAAGAGAACGGATGCCGAGATACGGCACCACGCGGCGCAGCACCAAACGCTTAAGGAAAGCGGACACTTCACGATGAAGGATCTCGAGACGATGATAAAAGCTACCGGTATAAAATTTCCTTCGGAATTCTCACGCTTGCCGTATTGGGATGAGGCCAAGGACTACCTCATCGACTTGATGCACTTGATCAAGAATCTTGGAGAGCACGTCCTTGACGCCGTGATGGGAACTGACTTTGACAAGAAAACGCGAACGTGGGCGAAATCTCAAGGCATTAAACCCACATGGTGGGCAACTGGTATTTTCCCCTTTCCATAGGCCTGACCCGACGTGAACCCATCCAGCGAAACCTATGTAAACATGGCTGTGTCCAGCCGTTTTGGCTTATGAACATGCTTGAACATGGCCATATGTAGGCAGTTCTGTCCGGTTTGTTCAAAAGTTTAGCATCCATACGTGAATTATGGTCGGGTCCGACACTTGAGCAGATGCGAATGGCAACTACACCAAAAGGACATCCCCTTGGCAGATTGTCGACGTGCGCACCGCTACGGGAAGGTGCTTGAAGAGAGCCGAGGAATTCGCGAGAGAGGAAGTTGGCTTTCCACGGGAATGGGGAGCGGGTCAATGGAAATTGTTGAAACTGTCTTCAGACGGAAACGCAAAGAAGCTAAAAGCCCACGAATATTTGGTGATGTTCAGAAATGGACTTTTCGCGATCCTCGCGGCATGGCCAAGGGACGATGACTCACCCAATGCACTCGCACGTTTGGTGGGGCAACTTTCAACGATAGTCCGGGAAATCACGGCCCACGAGATCGATCTGAAGGTGCGGTTCTCTGGTACCTTGCTCTCATGTTCCCTGTCGCGTCACCAAGAATTTACATTTTGTGTGAAGGCTGAATGCACATGGCGATGCCCACCTAGTTTACAGAGTGAACATGGCCATACTTGACCATTATCCCTTAGGAACATGGTTAGACATGGCCATACCCGTTCATGACCTTCTAGGAACATGGTGGGACATGGCCCTACCTACCTATTGTTGATGGTGAACATGGGGATTCAGGAGCTGCCGACACTTGACAAGTACATTAGAGAGTGGCTCGTCACCATGGAGAGCTCGCGACATGGGACGAGCCCTCACTGGTGGGTCCTCAACACACATCTATTGTGTCACGTGGTAGACCAACTTCGAGACCTCGGGCCGGTTCGCGAGTATTGGATGTTCGTATTCGAGTCCTTAAATGGCAAAATCGGGAGGTGGGTGAAGAACAATGCCTTCCCGGTGCAGAGCATCATGAACGGAATGGGGCGGCAGAAGACCATTCAGTATGTACGAGGGTTACTTATGGCACTTCGCAACGAAGTTCCACGGCCACTTGTCGTCCCCGCTCTTGTACGGGACCGCGTTGTTGTGGCCGATAAAGGGAAGAAGCACACATTGACCGAAGGCGAGCGAGCGTGCATCGATGTTTGGATGCGCACCAATGTGGGGCATTACCGACGGTTGCAAGACCTGCTTGATGCATATCATGAGGACTTACGAACAAGGTAAGGCCTCATCTAATCAATGCCTGAATGAAACACTAAGTAAACATGGCCATGTTCGTGCATGATTTCCATCCACGTTTCCACAAACTAATCACTCAGGTGATTCGCAGGGTCAAGAGAGGCGGTCGTGGCTTGAAGAAAGGACTGCAAAGGAGGATGACATGCCGTCTAGCCGCCGACGAAGATCCGACTCCTTGGCTCGGACGACCATTCACTCCCGACGAAATCGAGTTGTTGCGTGGTTGCCCCACAAAGTGCCGCAGGTTTAACAAGGTACAAGTGGGTAACATGCGATTCCGCATCGCTGCTGTGGACAAGAAGTTCAAAACTGTCCAGTGTTATTTCCGCTCTTTTTTCATCGAACGCGTGCGTGGAACAAGTGAAGAGGAAGAGACTGATAGGTGCGTGCCTTTCTGCTTATGATTAATGAGTAAACATGGCCATGTTCTAGCCCTACCTAGTAATGTATTGTGATAACAGGGCCATGTCCACCTAGGTTCTTTAGATACCCTGGGTAAACATGGCCATGTTCAGACGATTCCAGTAGTTTTTGCAAACTAATTCCTCAATTATACATGCGTGCCAGGCTCGCCCGTCTTGAAGACGTCTATGCCATCAAGCTTGGTGGGGTCGAGTACATATTTGTCAAGGCGGCTTGGCTGCAGAAGCCGACAAAAGCGAAGATCGCCATGTATAACCGGATGAACTCCATAGTTGGCCCGGACAGCGTCACTGGCTGTTTCTTTTGCGATGACCCCGAGAACCCTGACACCGTCTTCGATACCACAGAGCCATTCATGCTCGCAGATCAGATCGCGTCGCAAGTAGTAATTGTGAAGCATCCTTGCATGCAAACTGCGGTGGTTCTTGACCCTCGAGCAGATTTCTTCGAGCAGAATGTCCAGGATGAAAATCCTAGCGAGGACGAGCTTGCTTAGTACTTAGGCCTGCAGTACGACATGGCATTTGTGTAGTGTAAATAGATAGCATCGGTTTGTGTATATACATAAAAAAGGGTAAGTATGGCCCTACCTATCATGTATCTATATACAAGTACAGTGTAGGTATGGCCATGTCTATACATAAACAAGGGTAGGTAGGGCCCTACCTACCATGTATCTATACTCAAGTACTAGTCAGGTAAGGCCATGTTTATACATAAACAAGGGTGGGTAGGGCCCTACCTATCATGTATCTATACTCAAGTACAAGGTAAATATGGTCATGTCTATACATAAACAAGGGTAAGTAGGGCCTTAATTTAGTAAGGACTATTTTACTCATTTAGTAAGGACTAAATAAGCGTAATAGCCCCAAAAAAACAGATTCTAAAAATATTTTTTTCCAATGTTTTCAAGTACAGCCCAGGTACAGCCCAGGTACAGGGTAGGTATTGCCCCCTACTTACCCCTTACCTACCCAATGCCCATACTGACCTAACTTTGAGGTGCTGTAACAGGAAGCGTAAAATGTTTTTTCAGTTAAATCTTTGGAGACTGTCCATAGTAAGGACTAAATAAGCGTAATAGCCCAAAAAAAACAGATTCCAAAAATATTTTTTCCAATGTTTTCAAGTACAGCCCAGGTACAGCCCAGGTACAGGGTAGGTATTGCCCCCTACTTACCCCTTACCTACCCAATGCCCATACTGACCTAACTTTGAGGTGCTGTAACAGGAAGTGTAAAATGTTTTTTCAGTTAAATCTTTGGAGACTGTCCATAGTAAGGACTAAATAAGCGTAATAGCCCAAAAAAAACAGATTCCAAAAATATTTTTTTCCAATGTTTTCAAGTACAGCCCAGGTACAGCCCCAAGTACAGGGCAGGTACCGAGTAGCACAACTTTGAGGCCTCAAAAAGTGAGGTTACCAAAGCCATTCCACCCAAAACTTCGCTCCATATGTCTTACATCGACCCAAACCATCGATATCAACAATAAAAAACAAACTATCGGAAACTTCATTTCACCCGATTTTGGCTGGTTTTGCCATTTTACTGCCGACATTGCCCAAGTAGGGCCCTACTTGGCTCGAAACACAAGGTAAACACAAGGTAGACACAAGGTTCTAAATTTGTAGGGCCAGGCGTTGTTCAAGTACCCCAGTGGTGAGGTCACTGGCACCCTTATGTGGGACCTGAAGAAGCGCGTCTTCTGTGTCCAACCGAGCGCAGCCACGCAGCACCTCGATTTGATGCGCTGCACGTTGGAGCATGCGCGCGTGCGCAATGGTGAGGAGTTGCTGGACGAGCTCCAACTCCCTCACTGGTACGAGAGCACGGGTGTCTGGACGTACCAGTTGCTCAGGTACCTCTGCCCAGTGGACATGGAGTCCCTCTCGGATGGCATACTCCGGCAATATGATCGACATGGCAGCAAGGGACCACCTCTGGAGCTCGTCTCGCTGGATTCCAGCACCAAGTACTACCCCGTGGGAGATGGTCTTGGGGGGCCTGGCAGGGTGTTCTCCGAGAATGCTGCTGCCCAGGAGTACGTGCGCCTGGGGGAAATGAGGAAGATGCTCAAGTCAGTCGACACCAGGCAGCAGGGCTACGAGGCGCTCGATGCAGACGCAGTGCGCAGGCCACCACCATCCAACGACATGGCTCGCACATGGCTCACGAAGCGTGCCCCTACGCAGCCACCTGCTCCTACCGCAGAGGCAGGCCCATCTCAGGCTGTTGCAGGCCCATCTCAGGCTGCTGCAGGCCCATCTCGAGCTGCCGCTGGACCATCTCAGGCTGCCGCTGGACCATCTCAGGCTGCCGCTGGACCGTCTCGTGCCAGGTCCGTCAGCAGCTCGCCGCCGCGCTTGTCACGCATCGCGCATCTCCCTACGCCGTCGCCAGCATCCAGCGACGTTGGGCCCGTGGACGATTCTCGTGAGTTGTCACCTCGACTCGTTTGCGCCACCGCAGCCTGGCCGCCGGATCCTGCTGATAGCCCTTCTCGAGGGGAATCGCCCCCTGCATCGCCTGCGATGACCAACGTTGGCTCATGGGCGGGCTCGATCCGTGTCTCACGTGATGCCCGATCACGCTCCCCGGGAGGCCCGCCTTCTACGCCTCCGAGTCCGCCACGGGCGCATCGTCTGTCTCCGCCCCCTGCGAGGGCGCCTCCATCTCCAGCGGGGTCAGATTGGGATGCCGTGCGAATGGCCACCTCGTCCGTCAGTGCAGTGGGCACCTTTCTGACCGTGGAGGAGGTGAGAGCCTTGAAGGAGCGCCGCAATCTCACCGTCTTCATGGTGAAGTTTGGCTTGGCATTCGTGGACCATTGCCGGGGCCAACGAGTCGTGTATGAGCTTGGCGTGTGCAACCAGGAGCGAGGTCTCAGGCTGCGGAGTTATCCGGGCATCACCAGCACGGTCGCCAAGAAGCATGACAAGACCATCGCTTGCGGGCAACGGGGCTGGCGCCTCCCTCTTGGGGGACAGACGACGTCTGCCAACCTGCTGGAGGCTATCATGTCGGCCTATGCTGATCTGTCGCATCGTAGCTCGGGGCACAGGCGCGTAGGAGGTCATGCGAGGAACATCGAGTTCTCGCTGTGCACCTACGTGGAGGTTGGGTCGGCGCACGTGCTGCGCTGCATGGCGCACCCGAACGCCACGCCGGTATACTACATCTTCATGGAGAACCAGCGGTGTTTGTCTTGGCACGCTGAGTTCACGAACGATTACCTCATGCGGGACGACCGGAAGTTCACATGCTTACAGTGGGGGTACAAGGAGGTGGCCGCGCCATGGTTGCGGCCGGCCCTGGAGGCCTTGGAGGCGCGCCGTCTCCCACAGCCGCCACCCGCCCGTCAGGCTCGCGTGGCCGAGAGGCCTGAGCACATGGACACGAGCTGGGCGAGGAATGTGGACGAGGTTCGCGACCCCCCTGCGCGTCGTCAGTACCCGCCTTCTGTCGGGACGTCCGAGCATCGGCCGAGCGCGGGCGGTGCTGCGCGTTCGTCTGCTCCTTCCGTTGACCGCCATGGGACTGCTACCCATGTCGTCCACGCGCCGAGGGCGTCCAGGATGCCGGCCAACCACGCCTCGCAGCGTCTTCCTTCTCCGGCGGTTTCGATATGCAGCGAGGCGACGGAGGCGTTTGAGCACTACACAGACGAGCAGCGTGAGGCGCAGCGACAGCAAGCGCATTTTCATCAGGGCTCCCCGGGCACAGCGGGCGGGCGGCCCTGATGCACAACCGACGCTGTGGCCGTGGGCTGCCTGCACGGGCAGTCCACTTGAGGCCGGGAGTCCTGCGAGCGTGTATCTCGCTTGCGGGCAGTGCAGTATGGCTGGCACGAATTTTACCAAAGGTAATACTAGGTATAGGTATTACCAGTATTTTACCAAGTATTACTTTGCCCCAAAAAGTCCTTACCCTAGTGCAGGGGGGTATTACCGCACGTTACCAAAAAGTTTTACCATCGGTAATACCGGGTATGGGTATTACCGGGTATTACCCCCGTATTACCATCGATTTTACCCATTTTGCCATGGGAAAAAATCAAATCGACGGCTTCTCAGCCGTCACGCCAGGCCGATTTCCAACATCCCCATTCCGTGAGAGGGTGAGACGTGCTCGAAGTCTAAACAGTTCATAACGCGAGTACATCCCTGCGTGGCAACACGAGAGATATCCGTCATGGATTCACCCTTCTTAGGACACTCTGACCGTCCTCCATGCCAAAATACCAAATTTTACCATTGGTAATACCGGGTAAGGGTATTACCAATCCCGAAAATCGGGGCGGCTGTCTGTACTTTCTGAGAAGTAGTTTTTGTTCGTTTCGGTGGCGACGACATTTGAATTTGGTCTAGCCACCTTCATAGATCGATTGCACATACATCAAAGCCTCTAGGAGCACATTTGTACGGGCAGGTGACGGCACCCGAGAGTGCAGCATGTAACCAATCCCCAAAATCGGGGCGGCTGTCTGTACTTTCTGAGAAGTAGTTTTTGTTCGTTTTGGTGGCGACAACATTCGAATTTGGTCTCGCCACCTTCTTAGATCGATTGCGCATACATCAAAGCCTCTAGGAGCACACTTGTATGGCTCCCAATAATAATGTGTGCGTGATGCCCCATGATCGTTTTAATTATTGCCAAAAATCCCAGAATAGTATTACCTCGGTAATACCACTTAAAGTATTACCGGTATTTTACCCGGTATTACCAAGGGCCAAAATCCTTTACCCGGTAAATTGCCAGCTATACAGTGCAGTGGTTTGGTGGTGGCTGGGACGAGGTCCCGTGCCCATGGTCGCCGTTTGGGCGATGTGGGAGGCAATGGCGTGGCACTTGGCATGGTGCCCTTTTCGCATTTGGTGGAGGCACTGCGTGGCCTCGTTTTTGGACCGGCCGCCGGTGTGGTGGTCGGCTGCTCGACGTTATCCCCGTCGTGCGTGTTACGACATTTGGGTCTTATGGGCCCTCGCCTGCATTTGGTACGTTGGGTTGCTTATCGTGCGCACCACGGGCATCTATGCTGGCGTGCACCGTGTTCGTGCAGAGGGTTGGATGGTGGTGCCCCTTCGGGGGGTGGTCGTTTCCTTGGCGTGCTGGTCGCAGTGTGCAGCCGCCCTCCTCCTCGTGGTCCTTGCCTGGCTTTGGGTTTGTACCAGCATTTACACTGAGGATGTGGCGCGCCACGCCTCCTATGTCCCGGACGACCCTTTGGACGCACATCACATTCGACGTGACCGTGGATGGACTGTTCCGTCCCTGCGTTGGTCCCAAGTTTTCTTGTTGGGCCGCGTGTGCCTGCCCGCTTTGCCGGCCAGGTTGGACAAACCTCGCTTTGCGGCGCGCTGGGCGCAGCTTCGGCGCAATCTCCGACTTCATCGCGTCGCGCAGGCCGCCTACATGGCGCTTGTCCTTGCAGTCGTGGTCTCCACCGCCGCTGGTGGGAGTACTCGCTTGGCGCACGGGGGGTCGATGGAGAGTAATGGGATGCACTTCATTTTTGTCGCAAGGTTATTTTATTTGTCGCACCGTGCGACAAAACTGCAATTATACCGTGCGACATAAATGAGCGTTGCGCTCATTTCTGTCGCACCTGCGACAAACATGAGCGCAACGCTCATTTCTGTCGTGAAAATTCGCAGAAATCCACAAAATTCACAGAAAATTTTCAGATGACCAAATTTGTATGGACAGGAATAGCAAGGATAACAAATTATGAAAAACAAATCGGACAAACGATTATTTTAATTGCATTCAGGGTGTCGTGTTGAACGGAGGAATTAATTCGCGAAAATTCCTTTCAATAAAATCGCCACACAGAAAGAGAATCAGACCCCATCCCCACCCCATAATCGATGACGATGACGATGACACCCGAATGGTGTCATGGCATAATGATGAGGTCAAACACGCTCGAGAGTTTTCCAGTGTCGGCTTTTGCAGAATCGTGACCGTTTTTGCAAAATCTGTCCGTTTTTGCAGTGGTGAGTGTTCAAATGTCATTTGTTAAATATGCAATTTTAAGAATAACACGGAACGTTTCCCCCGCAGTGTGCCCCTGTCGAGCCAAAACAAGATTACTTCTTAAGATCATGTATTAATCTAAGCAAGAATTTCCTATTGAATATTATCACATATTCCTACTAAGTTTATCGATACGCGCATCACGTAGAATG
The DNA here is from genome assembly GCA_001247695.2 of Cymbomonas tetramitiformis. Classification (NCBI taxonomy): domain Eukaryota; kingdom Viridiplantae; phylum Chlorophyta; class Pyramimonadophyceae; order Pyramimonadales; family Pyramimonadaceae; genus Cymbomonas; species Cymbomonas tetramitiformis. Next base: position 15,292 of record LGRX02010281.1, on the reverse strand, counting down.
ATACCCGCAATCGCAACTATTGGGGGTTTTAGAAACTCAAAATTCCGTTCGCTATACCCGGATGAACGCGCCAGCCTACAGTGAGATGTATGGTTGACTGACGAGTCTGTCCAATTTATTTCGGAAAGATAACACACACCAGGTGCTATTTTTGCAAACAATTCCCTCACGCGATGCGCATGCTCGCTTGCAAGCGAGCGCGCGAATGAGGGAAGAAATCCTAGCGGAAACGTGGACGCAAATGACATCCGCGTTTCCGCCAGAGCTGTCAGTGCAGTGTCAGATGCTCAAAATATGTTGTATATGCATATGAGATATGCGTGATAAAGCCATGCTGTGCATTATGCGTCGCTGCTGCGCGTGAGTCGAGTCAGCGGACTCGACGAATGACAAAATCATCCACCCCCTCTAACGCGCCGCGTCCAGACTCCTAGAATCTGAACGGATCTTGCGCGCGCAAGAAATATGAGGTTCCTAACATACTTTAGAATGCATATGCAAAGTTACGTTGTGTTTGGTAGACGGGATTATTCCAAACACAACGGTCGCTGAAGAGTGACTTACGGGGCGCTCAGTTCAGCGGTCTTAGCAGTGAAAGTGAAAAATAAAATGAAAGTGGTAGTGTTGCGACAAATTCATAATTGGAAATTCCGCATATCTTTGTGGTATAATTGTGAATTGTTAAACGTGTCTCTCGTTGTCGGCTACGAGCGATCGGCCGAGACAATCCGGGGTAGGACTGCTGATGCTGAGGTCGGTATCCCTCAGATGCTATCGTATCATGATTGGCCGGTAAAGCGCGAGCGCTCGACACAATCCGGGGTAGGACTGCTGACATGGGCAGAAACTTTTTGGAAATTTTCCAACGGCATAATTTTTGAGGGACAGCTCCTGCGGTGTGGCCTGTTGATGTCACTTTTTTCCAGGAAACCTGTTTCGCTCCTTTAAGGGAAACGAAATGAAAAACAGCATATTTCTGAAAAAGCTGCGAAGCGTCGTTAATATAAACGAATCTTTTTGCGACACGACAAATAAAAAGACCTCGCGACACGAATGAGAGGGTTCCAGAGTAATGGCGTGCTTCTTCGCTTCGAACTCGCCAGCAGCCGCAGTGCATTTCAACAGAATTTTGCGATTTTTTCTGCTTTTGTGCGGAATCTTGTGGGTCGCTGGCAAGCTGGCTGGGAGTGTGCCCACGTACGAGGTCATGTCACCCACGCGCAGTGCCTGGGGTGCGTCCCCCTGCACTTCTTGGGAGGCTCAGCAATCCTCGAGGCAATGGGAGCCGGGCTGGGAAGCCAACGTCGCGGAGCAGGATGAGGTCTTGCCGTACACCGTGCTGGACGAGCTTCAACCTCTAGGTGACACGACAGTGACCAAGGACGAGGCAGCGTGGCTCGACACTGAGCTCAATGCCACGTTTGGAGGACATCCTGACTTCAAGGAGGAGCACTGGGAGGAAATGCGAAATGTTCTTCGCAGGTGCAAGACCACTTTTGCCAACAGTCCTCACGATCTGACAGGCTACAAGGGCAAGGCGGAGCACAACACGTTCTCCATTCCTTTCGTAGACGAATCCAAGGCCGCCTACCAGAGACCCAGGAAGTACAGCCCGGGCGAGCAGGAAATCATCGATATCCACTGCAAGGAACTCTTGGAGTATGGCTTCATAGAGCCTGCAGCCAAGCATTGCAGGCATGCGAGTAACGTCGTCGTGGCTGGCAAGAAGGATCATGAGACTGGCCTGTGGACCCAGACGAGATTCTGCGTGGATCTCAGGGGTGTCAACCGGCACTCCCTCAAAGACAATACGCTTCCACATCGACCAGAGGAGCTTTATCAGAAGGGGGCGAAGGCCAAGTTCAAGACCACGCTGGATGCCACCAAGGCCTTCCACCAGATTCCCATGGCCACGGAAGAGGACAGGAGCAAGACGGCGTTCTGGTGGAAGAACCAGCTGTATCAGTACACCTCGATGCCTTTTGGGGCAGCTGGAGCAACATCTGCGTTTGTGACAATCATGGACTACGAGTTGCGTCATCTACAGCATTGCACTGTGGCGTACGTTGATGACGTAGTGGTCTACACTGACTCCACGCCTGAGCAACATCTGAAGGACGTCGAGGACGTGTTGCGCACATTGGGGGACGCTGGCATAAGATTGCACGCAGGCAAGAGCACCTTTGGTGCAGCCACGGTGGACTTTCTGGGTTACCGCATTGGGCATAACTCCATTGGCGCGCAGGAAGCGAAGTGCAAGGCCATCCAGGAGCTTCCGAGGCCGCAGGACAAGACGGGGCTTCGTTCCATCTTGGGCATGATGAATTACTACAAGGGCTTAGTGGGTGAGCCAGGAGGGCCAAACTACTCAGAGATGGCTCGCCCTCTCAACGACCTGCTCAAGAAAGAGATTACCGATATCAAGGGAGCTTGGGGGAAGGATCAAGACCAAGCGCTCCAGGAGCTGAAGGACGCGCTCTGCTCTGGGAGATGTCTGAGGCCTATCGATTACGACAGACCCCTCATATTGTACACCGATTGGAGCACCTATGGCATTGGCGCAGTGCTGGGCCAGAAGGATGACGATGGGAAGGAGTACATTTGCATGGCAATCAGTCGATCCCTGAGCAAGACAGAGAGGCAGTACGCCAGCTTCAAGGGCGAGATGCTTGCAGTGGTGTGGGCAGTGCGCACGTTGAGACAGTACCTGCATGGCGTACACTTCACGCTGGTAACTGACCACTCACCGCTCACCACTTTGATGGAGAAGGCTGATCTTCAGGGTAAGCACCTGCGCTGGGCAATCAGCTTGCAGGAGTTCGACTTCACGGTGCAGTATCGCCCAGGAGCCAAGAACAGCAACGCTGACGTGCCGTCTCGCTACCCGTTACCAACCACGACGGACGAGACTGGGGCAAGGCATGAGAGAGAAAAGGTGACTGCGCTTCACGCAGGCGTGGGGGAAGTGCGCATGAAGGATCTCCGCGATCACTTGTGCTTCATGTTAGCTGGGGAGGTTTCCCCAGGGGAAGAGGCCACGCCAGAGGTCCAGGTTGCCAACTACTGCAAGAGGGCTGCCGTGGAGCAGCTGGGCACGGGACCAGTGCATCGTTTATTCGATTTGCATCACCAGGAGGAATTGGAGTGCAATCATGGGGTTATGTTCGACACTGATCTACCCGAATTGGTGACCGACTCTGGAAGGCTGGCGAGGGCAGCTTGGAAAGCGCTGAGCCTGGCACCACTTCTGCAAGTACTTTCTTAAGTTTTCTTAAGTTTTCTTAAGTTTTCGATATAAACCCACACTATGCATATTTAAATCGGGGCAGTTAGCTATTGGCCGACAGTATACGAGCAGTCGCAAAAAGCTCGAGTGTCACAAAGTGGTCACATGCATAATGCAACATTTGCAACTTTTTGGAGTTGTGTGACCTTTTAAGGTCAATGGTAAGACTCGGAGTGAATTTTTTTTTCAAAAAAAATATTTTCCGGCTCGCCGGCGGCCAAAATCGATGGTTTTTGGCCTGAAAAGGCCATTTTGAGTGCGCGGGTGCTAGAGGATTTCCCGTCGGTGTCCGAATCGCGTGTTTGAACTTCGTGGGACCTTTCAAGGACCATCACGGGTCACTTAGTGGAAGAAATGATGAGAAAACTTTTTTGGGTGCTCGCCGGGGGCCAAAAAGGCTGTTTTTGGGCCTGATCTGGCCATTTTGAGTGCGCGGGGCTAGAGGATTTTAGTTAGGTATCCGAATCGCGCGTTTGAACTTCGTGGGACCTTTCAAGGACCATCACGGGGCACTTAGTGGAAGAAATGATGAGAATTGTTTTTTTGGGTGCTCGCCGGGGGCCAAAAAGGTTGTTTTTGGGCCTGATCTGGCCATTTTGCGTGCGCGGGGCTAGAGGATTTGAATTAGGTATCCGAATCGCGCGTTTGAACTTTGTGGGACCTTTCAAGGACGATCACGAACCACTTTGTGGAAGAAATGATGAGAATTTTTTTTTTGGGTGCTCGCCGGGGGCCAAAAAGGCTTTTTGGGTGCCTGATCTGGCCATTTTGCGTGCGCGGGGCTAGAGGATTTGAATTAGGTATCCGAATCGCGCGTTTGAACTTCGTGGGACCTTTCAAGGACGATCACGAACCACTTTGTGGAAGAAATGATGAGAATTTTCTTTTTGGGTGCTCGCCGGGGGCCAAAATGGTTGTATCTGGGGCCTGTGCAGGGCATTTTGCGTGCGCGGGGCTAGAGGATTTGAAGTAGGTATCCGAATCGCGCGTTTGAACTTCGTGGGACCTTTCAAGGACCATCACGAACCACTTTGTGGGAGAAATGATGAGAAATTCTAATTTGGGTGCTCGCCGGGGGCCCAAATGGTTGTTTCTGGGGCCTGAACGGGCCATTTTGCGTGCGTAGAGCTGGAGGATTTGAATTAGGTATCCGAATCGCGCGTTTGAACTTCGTGGGACCTTTCAAGGACCATCACGAACCACTTTGTGGAAGAAATGATGTGATTCTTTTTTCTTCAGGTGCTCGCTAGGGCCCAGATGGCAGTTTTTGGGGCCTGATCTAGCCATTTTTGAGTGCGCGGGTGCTAGAGGATTTCAGTTAGTTATCCGAATCGCGTGTTTGCATTTCGTGGGACCTTTTGGCAGCCCTCTCAAACCACTCTGTGGAAGAAATGATGAGAAATTTTAATTCGGGTGCACGCCGGGGGCCGAAATGGCTGTTTTTGGGGCCCGAGCAGGCCATTTTCAGGGTTTTCACTCCATTCAAAATTGTGCACAACAGTGTGCAAGTGTCCCCCGCGCAACAACCTGGCACTTGCCGTTGCGGTGCCCTGCTGTGTGGTATATATTGATATCCATATGCATATGCCTTGCTATGGTATTGATATGAATACGCAAATGTTGTGTTGTGCTGTGCATCGATATGTAGTGTTGTGCGTGTGCTATGCATATATTCTTCGTTGTGTATGTGCTATGCATACACGCTTTGTTGTGCACGTGATATGCATATATGCGTCAACGCTGTGCATGTGCGATGCATATATGCCAAGGTGTTGTGCGAGTGCAATGCCTATATGCTTTGCTGTGCGCGTGCTATACATATATGATTTGTTGTGCATACGTATGCATATGTCATCCTAACCTATCATTCGTTTCCCTGCGCCATGCGATGCGAGCATCCTGCCAAGTCTCGGGCGTACGCCCGACTTTGCAGCAGTGCACAGTCGGATGTGCGCCCGAGACGGAGCTGTCAGGAGTTCAACCTGAGCTCAGTGGGTGTTATTCCCACCGAGACTGCAGCCCCCTTTCACCATCTTGGCTCACCCGCCTGTAACCATGAAAAAAAGCGTGCAGTGCACCGAAGGGTGCAGGGCAGTCCTTGCCAGCACTGCTATCTGAAACAAACCAAAACGCTATCTGAAACGACCGCAATTTGTAGAATGCGCTGCGCCCCGATTCAAAATTGTGCACAACAGTGTGCAAGTGTCCCCCGCGCAACAACCTGGCACTTGCCGTTGCGGTGCCCTGCTGTGTGGTATATATTGATATACATATGCATATGCCTTGCTGTGGTATTGATATGAATACGCAAATCTTGTGTTGTGCATATATGTAGTGCTGTGCGTGTGCTATGCATATATTCTTCGTTGTGTATGTGCTATGCATACACGCTTTGTTGTGCACGTAATATGCATATATGCGTCAACGCTGTGCATGTGCAATGCATATATGCCAAGGTGTTGTGCGAGTGCGATGCCTATATGCTTTGCTGTGCGCGTGCTATACATATATGATTTGCTGTGCATACGTATGCATATGTTATCCTAACCTATCATTCGTTTCCCTGCGCCATGCGATGCGAGCATCCTGCCAAGTCTCGGGCGCACGCCCGACTTTGCAGCAGTGGACAGTCGGGACACTCTGCAGTGGAGCTTGTGTAGAAGGTGGTGACCGCAGCGCTGGGAAAGGCAGGAGGGGGTGTGGGCTTGGGTGTAATGACCAAGCCCACACCTAATTTCCGCACACGGAATCGCTGGGCATCTTCTGCCCCATCGACGAGAGCCCACCCTGCAGGAAAGGTTGAGTTGTGTTGTGCTGTGCTGTGCATCGCATATGCAAAAGCTATGTTGTGCTGTGCATCGCATATGCAAAAGCTGTGTCGTGCTGTGCTGTGCATCGCATATGCAAAAGCTGTGTCGTGCTGTGATGTGCATCGCATATGCAAAAGCCGTGTTATCTTGTCTTTGCATGAAGCTGTGTTGTGCCTTCGTACATCGCATATGCAAAAAAGTTGTGCTGTGCATCGCATATGCAAAAGTTGTGTTGTGTTGTGCTGTGCATCGCATATGCAAAAGTTGTGTTGTGCTGTGCTGTGCATCGCATATGCAAAAGCCGTGTCGTGCTGTGCCGTGATAATGCTATGCTGTGCTGATATGCATACGAACATGCCGTGCTATGCTTTGTTGTGATTTGCATATGCTGTTTTGTGCCATTCAGTGCCTGACCTGCGGATGCTACTCCTAGAGCCGGATGCCCTGCTGTGTTGTGCTGTGCTGTGCGTTGCTATGCATGTGCAAATGTTGTGCTTTGTTATGCTATGAACATGCATTTCTCCGTTGTGCAGTGCTATGATATGCTTATGCGCATGCTGTGTCCTGCTGTGATATGCATATGCGGTTCTGTGCTCTGCATTGCCGAACCTCCGGACGCCACTCCCGGAGCCGGCTGCCGTGCCCTGCTATGCTGTGTGATATGTTGCGGGCTTACCTATCTTACGCAAGTGTTGCAAAATGCTATGCACAGCGAATGCCGTTGAGTCTTGGCCGCACACTCGACTGCGCAGTGCCCAGCCGAGTGTGCGCCCGAGACGGAGCTGTCAGGAGTTCAACCTGAGCTCAGTGGGTGTTATTCCCACCGAGACTGCAGCCCCCTTTCACCATCTTGGCTCACCCGCCTGTAACCATGAAAAAAAGCGTGCAGTGCACCGAAGGGTGAAGGGCAGTCCTTGCCAGCACTGCTATCTGAAACAAACCAAAACGCTATCTGAAACGACCGCAATTTGTAGAATGCGCTGCGCCACAGACAAACCGTTAGCGAGACCGTTGGGTTTGATCCCAAGCTGGGAAATAAATTAAAATCGTAGGGCACCTGCCCGTTGTCAACGTGTGTAAGTTGGGGGGAACGCGAGTGCGGCGGAGGGAGGCATTGCGGGATCAGCTAGACATAGCGGCAGCTTCATATCTATCTCAAGCGAAGCTGATTGATACCCCAGCGCGAAAGGATGAAGTGCGGCAGAACGGCGGCCGTGCATACCCGCGTGGAGAGCGTTCAATTTTGCTGCAGGGAGCCAGCGACAGCGTCAGCACCGCCTCCGCTCCAGAAGACTAAAGAAGATCTTCGATAAATACAATAATCACGGTGTTGTATCTGACTGCAACGCCCATATCCGTTCATGTCCGTTCAGGTCTAGTTCACGCATACACGCATCACCGGCCGCGAGATCTAAGCTCCGATGTGACTGGACTGATCTCGCGGCCGGTGAAATTTTTCTTCGTACACATCAGATTATGGTATAATTGCGCAGAAGATGTCACCGGCCGCGAGATCTAAGTCTCCCTGTGACTGGACTGATCTCGCGGCCGGTGAAATTTTTCTTCATACACATCAGATTATGGTATAATTGCGCAGAAGATGTCACCGGCCGCGAGATCTAAGTCTCCCTGTGACTGGACTGATCTCGAGGCCGGTGAAAATTTTCTTCGTACACATCAGATTATGGTATAATTGCGCAGAAGATGTCACCGGCCGCGAGATCTAAGTCTCCCTGTGACTGGACTGATCTCGCGGCCGGTGAAAATTTTCTTCATACACATCAGATTATGGTATAATTGCGCAGAAGATGTCACCGGCCGCGAGATCTAAGTCTCCCTGTGACTGGACTGATCTCGCGGCCGGTGAAAATTTTCTTCGTACACATCAGATTATGGTATAATTGCGCAGAAGATGTCACCGGCCGCGAGATCTAAGTCTCCCTGTGACTGGACTGATCTCGCGGCCGGTGAAGCGCATGCGCATTTTCACATCTTTGCTAGCTAACGGTTTGGCGAAAGTACTCACAAGTTTTTCAGTTGTAACTAACACATAGTTACTAAAATCTTCTTTCTACTTATACTCACAACACGGATCGATAAAAAATGTCTAAGCGTGGAAAAGAAGCGCTTTCAATGGCCAGCGGCGCGGATGCGCCAACCAAGAGGAGGAAGCAAGCTCTGTTCGCCCCTCGCCTAGGATATGTGGTGCCAGATTGCTCACACTATGGAAAGGCACCGATGGTCGAAGTGCAGGAGACGAAGTGCACGCTATGTCAGGGCTTTTTTCAGAGGGGTTGCGCCACGGAATCTCCGCAGAACAAAGGGGAGTGCAAGCGTTGCGGGGACATTACCCGCGAGCACCGCCTGTTTTGCGGGAAGGGCGCAGCGCACGGCTCGAAAGTGGGCCACGCCTGCAGAATTTGTAAACGCGGGTTTCACGGCCGTTGCGCGGTTGGCATCGGGGTGGAGTTGGGCGATGTCGCCTGGTGCCATCGGCCCAACTGTAAAGGCCCGTTCAACGGCCTGCACGCTCAGCAACCCGCGTTTTTTGACGAGCAGCCCTCCGACTCATCGGCGCCAGCTACGACCCCCATGGAGGAAGTTTCAGGGGCGTGAGCAGCGGGGGAGGCGATCGACGCAGCAACGGAGGAGGCAACACTGCAAACAGCGGAGGAGGCAACACTGCAAACAGCGGAGGAGGCAACACCGCAGGCGAAAGAGCATGCAAGAGATCCGGTGTTCCCCATAATAATGTTCCTGGCGAAAGTCATGAATCACGCATGGAAAACGCGAAAAGGGGAAGCAACCGCATCGGAGGGATCGGCATTGGAGGAAGCACATGAAGCAGCAGGGCAGGCGATGGAGGCAGCGATGCAGGCAGCGGAGGAGGCAGCACCACAGGCAGCAGAGCAGGCGATGGTGGCACCAGGAGGGAAGCGACGAAGGAGCCAACACATGAGGCAGCAGGGCGGCGATCGCGGCCGCAGGAGGGGAGGAAGCACGAAGGAAGCACAAGACCACAGGGCGTGGATGGAGGCGCAGGAGGGGAGCAGCAAGAAGGCAGCACAGGGGAGGAGGGCGGAACGATGGAGGCGGGGAGGAGGGGAGCGGCACGAGAGCCAACACGGGGAGGCAGGCGGGCGATGGTGGCAATTGGGAGGGGAGAAGCGACGGAAGCCGGCCACGAGAGGGCGCCGGGGCAGACGATCGCGGCAGGAGGAGGGGAGGCAGCGGGGGAGGCGATGGAGGCAGGACCATCCTGTAGAGGAGCCTGGGGACGAGGCTCCTGCTGCACCTTCCAAGCTTTCCCTGCTTTACCCTCCAGATTGGCAAGTGCAGCTGGAGGAAGCCGGTTTTTTCGTCGCGCATATGGAAGATGCAGCGGACCTGGACAGCGTACACGAGGAGTTTCACAAAGGGTACCCGACGAAAAACGTGAAGCAGAACTTCATGAAGTGCTACGAGAAAGGGGTGAAGATTCACTCCACACCGGACGATCACCGTTTCATTGTCAACGTGGAGGAGAAGACAGGGTTGATGAAACGGGTGGAGGCGGTGGGGGGGGGATGTGCTAGGAAAGCTGGGGGAGGTGGAAAGCAGGGAGCTGGAGATGCGGTCTGGGAACATGGCACGGACATGCCTCATCATGACGCACTGCGGAGCGGAGCGGCAAGGGAGGCCCTACGACGAGGGGGAGTTCGGAGTGCTCATGGTGTACTTGGAGGAGTACCAGTTTGTGGTGTACCCTGGGTCGCACAAGGTGAAGGCGGGGCAATACCATCACATGAGGGCAGGGGGTTGGCGGGGGTACTGTAACAATGTTCTTAAATGCGAGGAGTGTGCTGGTGTTTCATGGGAGGTTGGTGCATACCGGGGCGGGGTTTAAGCACACGGGGTGGCCGCGCTGGGCCGTGCACTTTTACATCGACTTGGTGGGAGCGAAGCCGCCGGGAGAACGTGACGTTTCCGGTACGTGAGATGGCCTCTCTGCTCTCGCGAATCTGCCCCGTGGACTCACGGGCGCTGCTGCCTAATCCGCCGATGATAAAATACTACTTTCAAGCATTGTATGAGGAGGTGATCTACTGCGAGGCGATTAAGTGTCCGTCGCCCACGATCGCCTAGACACTCCATGAGAAGGTGTCCCTGCGGAATAGTCTTCGGGGGGATATGGCGTTTGGGAGGGTGGTGACGCACGAGAAGCACCCGAACAAGTGCTGGATTGCAGGCCCCGCGGTGAAACCTGGGAAACCGAACAACGGGGTGGCTTGTTGGGTGTATGGCCCGTGGAATCTGGAGGGGGCGGAGGCAGGAGAGCGTCGTTTGGTGCTGTTTCGCGTGAGCAGCCTCACGGCGAAAGGCGGGAAAAGGGTGCTGAACATCATCGCGTAGGAGGCAAGGGAGGACGCAGGGGATCTTCTGCAAGAATCCTGCGGGAGGTTTCACGAGGCGCACAAGGCGGGGACTTTCGCGCAGGTCGCAAGTTTCAATCACCGCAAGAAGAAGGAAGATGCCATGCTGGAGGTGAGCTGAAGCCCGTGTATGGGGGCCCAGCGGATGCCGTCTCGGAAACAGGTGCTGCGGCGAAGGCGGCGGCCAAGGCCGCGGCCGGAAAGCGAGAGAAGATGGCGAGGCAGCAGGCGGCGGCGAAGGAGGCAGCCACAAAGAAGGATGCGGCGGGCAAGAAAGCAGCGGAGGCAGCCAAGGTTGCAGCGAAGAAGGCAGCGCAGGCGAAGAAAGGTCCCACGAAGTTCAAACGCGCGATTCAGATACCCAACTAAAATCCTCTAGCCCCGCGCACGCAAAATGGCCTGCTCGGGCCCCAGAAACAGCCATTTTGGCCCCCGGCGAGCACCCAAATTGAAATTTCTCATCATTTCTTCCACGAAGTGTTCCACGAAGTGTTCCACGAAGTGATTCGTGATGGTCCTTGAAAGGTCCCACGAAGTTCAAACGCGCGGTTCAGATACCTAACTGAAATCCTCTAGCCCCGCGCACGCAAAATGGCCTGCTCAGGCCCCAGAAACAGCCATTTTGGCCCCCGGCGAGCACCCAAATTGAAATTTCTCATCATTTCTTCCACTAAGTTGCCCGTGATGGTCCTTGAAAGGTCCCACGAAGTTCAAACGCGCGATTCGGTCACCTAACTGAAATCCTCCAGCACCCGCGCACTCAAAATGGCCTGCGCTCAGGCCCCAGAAACAGCCATTTTGGCCCCCGGCGAGCACCCAAATTGAAATTTCTCATCATTTCTTCCACTAAGTTGCCCGTGATGGTCCTTGAAAGGTCCCACGAAGTTCAAACGCGCGATTCGGATACCTAACTGAAATCCTCTAGCACCCGCGCACTCAAAATGGCCTGCTCAGGCCCCAGAAACAGCCATTTTGGCCCCCGGCGAGCACCCAAATTGAAATTTCTCATCATTTCTTCCACTAAGTTGCCCGTGATGGTCCTTGAAAGGTCCCACGAAGTTCAAACGCGCGATTTGGTCACCTAACTGAAATCCTCTAGCACCCGCGCACTCAAAATGGCCTGCTCAGGCCCCAGAAACAGCCATTTTGGCCCCCGGCGAGCACCCAAATTGAAATTTCTCATCATTTCTTCCACTAAGTTGCCCGTGATGGTCCTTGAAAGGTCCCACGAAGTTCAAACGCGCGATTCGGTCACCTAACTGAAATCCTCCAGCACCCGCGCACTCAAAATGGCCTGCGCTCAGGCCCCAGAAACAGCCATTTTGGCCCCCGGCGAGCACCCAAATTGAAATTTCTCATCATTTCTTCCACTAAGTTGCCCGTGATGGTCCTTGAAAGGTCCCACGAAAATCAAACGCGCGTTTCAGATACCTAACTGAAATCCTCTAGCCCCGCGCACGCAAAATGGCCTGCTCAGGCCCCAGAAACAGCCATTTTGGCCCCCGGCGAGCACCCAAATTGAAATTTCTCATCATTTCTTCCGCTAAGTTGCCCGTGATGGTCCTTGAAAGGTCCCACGAAGTTCAAACGCGCGATTCGGATACCTAACTGAAATCCTCTAGCCCCGCGCACGCAAAATGGCCTGCTCAGGCCCCAGAAACAGCCATTTTGGCCCCCGGCGAGCACCCAAATTGAAATTTCTCATCATTTCTTCCACTAAGTTGCCCGTGATGGTCCTTGAAAGGTCCCACGAAGTTCAAACGCGCGATTCGGTCACCTAACTGAAATCCTCTAGCCCCCTCGCACTCAAAATGGCCCGAAAACAGCGTTTTTGCCCCCCGGCGAGCACCAAAAATTTTTTTTTTCAAAAATTTTCCCTCACGGGGTCTTATTATTGCCCTAATAAGGCCTAGTAACTCTCCAAACATCGGAAAACCTCCATTTAGTTCGATTATGCATTTCCTTGCCGAACTTTTTGCGACGGCTCATACTTAAGAATTATACTTAAGAGAACTTAAGAAAATGTAAGTACGTGGAAGCTTCTTGGTAGGAGGATATTGTCCACATGGCTCAAGGATAACTTAAGAAAACTGGAGAATCTTATCCAAATGTAAGCACGTGATTGGCTGGAATGTAGGAGATATGCACACGTGTAAGAAAGCTATATGCTGGATATTTAAAAAAAAAGACACCCAATGCCACTTAAGAAAAATGACCGATGACACACATCCCACCCTATGACACTTAAGACAAATGACCGATGACACCCACCCCACCCTATGACACTTAAGACAAATGACCGATGTCACACACCCTATCACACTTAAGCAAAATGACCGATGACACACACCCCACCCTATCACACTTAAGACAAATGACCGATGACACACACCCCACCCTATCACACTTAAGCAAAATGACCGATGACACACACCCCACCCTATGACACTTAAGAAAAATGACAGATGTCACATCCCCTACCATATGACCAAGTGTAAACATACATACATACGTTGTAATGCGATTGGCTCAAACTAACAATGAACAACATATCCAAACTAATGTGCATGCAGCCTGCCACACGCACGATCACCTAACAAGCAACGGATAAGATTAGCAAGCTAAGCAACCATACAGTGTGTCTTCGAAAGCTGCTCCATGTCCTGCATCCATCTCCTGCAAACAAGTCAAGCAAACAATTAGTAACCGCACAATCATGTGACCCTCAAGCACCCCTCAAATCACTGCCCACGACAAAGCTGTCACGGTCAGTGATTGTGGGCCGTGTTGGGGGGGCATAAAGTGAGGCGTGTGACCCCCAAGCACCCCTCAAATCACTGCCCACGACACAGCTGTCACGGGCAGTGACTGTGGGCCGTGTTGGGGGGCATAAGGTGAGGCGTGTGACCCCCAAGCACCGGTCAGATCACTGCCCATGACAAACCGGACTAAGCTGTTACGGGCGGTGATTGTGGGCCGTGTGGGGGGGCATGAGGTGAGGCGTGTGACCCCCAAGCACCCCTCAGATCACTGCACATGACATAGCTATCACTGGCGGTGATTGTGGGCCGTGTGGGGGAGCATAAGGTGAGGCATGCGACCCCCAAGCACTCGTCAAATCACTGCCCATGACACAACCGTCCCGGGCAGTGACCGTGGGCCGTGTCGGGGGGCATACGGTGAGGCGGGTGACCCCCATGCACCCCTCAAATCACTGCCCACGACACAGCTGTCACGGGCAGTGACTGTGGGCCGTGTTGGGGGGGCATAAGGTGAGGCGTATGGCCCCCAAGCACCCCTCAGATCACTGCCCACGACACAGCTGTCACGGGCAGCTGTGGGCCGTGTCGGGGGGCATAAGGTGAGGCGGGTGACCCCCAAGCACCCCTCAGATCATTGACCATAACATAGTTATCACAGGCGGTGATTGTGGGCCGTGTGGGGGAGCATAGGGTGAGGCGTGTGACCCCCAAGCAATCCTCAAATCATTGCCCATGACACAATTGTCACTGGCAGTGACTGTGGGCCGTGTTGGGGGGCATACGGTGAGGCGTGTGACCCCCAAGCACCCCTCAAATCACTGCCCACGGCACAGCTGTCACGGTCAGTGATTGTGGGCCGTGTCGGGGGGCATACGGTGAGACGTGTGACCCCCAAGCACCCCTCAGAACACTGCCCATGACACAGGTGTCACAGGCAGTGATTGTGGGCCGTGTGGGGGGGGGCCATAAGGTGAGGCGTGTGACCCCCAAGCACCCCTCAGATCACTGCCCATAACATAGTCATCACGGGCGGTGATTGTGGGCCGTGTGGGGGAGCATAAGGTGAGGCGTGTGACCCCCAAGCACTCCTCAAATCACCGCCCATGACACAATTGTCACTGGCAGTGACGGTGAGCCGTGTTGGGGGGCATACGGTGAGGCGTGTGACCCCCAAGCACCCCTCAAATCACTGCCCACGACACACCTGTCACGGGCAGTGACTGTGGGCCGTGTGGGGGGGCATATGGTGAGACGTGTGACCCCCAAGCACCCCTCTGTCAGATCATTGCCCACGACAAACCGGACTAAGCCGTTACCGGCGGTGACTGTGGGCTGTGTGGGGGGGGGCATGAGGTGAGGCGGGTAACCCCCAAGCACCCCTCAGATCACTGCCCACGGCACGGCCGTCACGGATGGTGATTGTGGGCCTTGTCGGGGGGCATAAGGTGTGACGTGTGACCTCCAAGCACCCCTCAGATCACTGCCCACGACACAGGTGTCACGGGCAGTGATTGTGGGCCTTGTCGGGGGGCATAAGGTGAGGCGGGTGACCTCCAAGCACCCCTCAGAACACTGCCCACGACACCGGTGTCACGGGCAGTGATTGTGGGCCGTGTGGGGGGGGCATAAGGTGAGGTGTGTGACCCCCAAGCACCCCTCAGATCACTGCCCATGACAAAGCCGCCACGACTAGTGATTGTGGGCCATGTGGGGGAGCATAAGGTGAGGTGGGTGACCCCCAAGCACCCCTCAAATCATTGCCCATGACAAACCGGACTAAGCTGTTACGGGCGGTGATTGTGGGCCGTGTGGGGGGGCATGAGGCGAGGCGGGTAACCCCCAAGCACCCCTCAGATCAATGCCCACGACAGAGTCGTCACGGGCAGTGATTGTGGGCCGTGTTGGGGGGCATAGGGTGAGGCGATTGGCCTCCAAGCACCCATCAAATCACTGCCCATGACAGAGCTGTCACGGGCGGTGATCGAGGGCTGTGATGGATACAAGATACCCGCCACAAGATAC
>LGRX02010280.1:66530-86016 GCA_001247695.2 Cymbomonas tetramitiformis | reverse complement strand
CTGCCCACTGCACCCTGCGCGGGGAAGCACTATATCAAGCTGCGTTGTCATCTAAAATTTGAGCTACAATGCGCTTCCTGATGTGAGGGATGTTCTCCTGTGAGAAAGTGAAAGATCTCCCTCGGCTTAAATAGTCCGCGTATGTCAGCATGAAGACGCCGCAGTCGATCGCGTTCTGCTGGTGAGGAATATCGCTGACGCGTATTTGACGCCAGGTCATGGCATCTAAATTCTGGCCTTTGATTGCGAACTCCATAGCAATGTACCTTCTCAAGTTTGACAAGCACGTTTTGTCCAGTCCTCCCATCGAGTCGTAGTACTCGATTCTTTTGTCCACTATATTGATGACCGCGAGGACCCAGTGATTGCCCTGATGCACGGGCACGAACACCTTCTCGCAGGTGGTTAGGTTGTATTTGAGTTTTGTTAGCGTCGTCCACGTTTTGATAGCATCGTAGTTGAAGTTGCGCTTGTCAGCGTACAACGCATTGTAAAAGAAGGTGTTGAAAAAGTGAAAACGCGGCTCCTCAGGGTGTTTGCGCAGCTCGCGTTGCTGCAGTAATGCGAGGAAATAGTTGATGACTTGGTCGTTTAGCCATTCTCCATTCTGCATGCACAGCATATCCTGAGCTGTGATGTCAATGCTGGAAAAGTTGCTGCTCGCAACAATGTCCGACAGATTTCCACGGCCTGACAGTACTACACAAACTCTTTCCTTCTGCTCGTCGTTCAAGGGTAACATAGCTGTGTCCTCCTCTGGCTCTGGCGTCGTTAAGTCCACAGCGTCTTGACTTGATTGAGGAGTTGCCAGTGTCGATGGTGGGAGTGTGTTGACTTCTCCAGAGGACACCTGTTGTGAAGCCGCCCGTTAGAACCCTTCCACTGGCACTGGTGGGAACGCGTTGGCATCCCTGTTAGGCACATTTGTTGTGACTTCAGGTGAGGCCTCTCCTACTTTGATGCAGCATTTGGGTAGGCAGGATGGCACCGAGGGTAGGTTCCTCTCAAGAGAGTGGCCCGCTCACCTGCGCGCTCAGGGGGTGGGTGCTGGTGAGGGGTGGGGCCGCAGGCGCTGAGGGGGTCGGCACTAGCAGCTCGTTCACATCCCCGCCAGGCACCTGCTATGCCACAATCATCGCAACTTCAGGTGAGGCCCCTCACCAACTAGTGCGTGGGAGGGAACGTGGTTGTGTACTCAGTGGTTGCTTGTTGCATTTTGTTGAGGTTGGTTCTGCTTTGATGCGCAATACCCTTCGAGATAACGCAACGCACGTTGATTTCGTGAAATCATTGCTCCGTTTACCTTGTCAATACGCGTGTCACCGGCAATGGAAACGCCGCCTGTTGGGTGCAGCTCATATTTCTGCAAGTGGGCTACAACTTCTAGCTTCCCTTCCGGCTCATGTGTGATGCTGAGATGGCGTGGTCCCTCGTGCTGCGTGCAGATGGGGAGGGGGGGCGTGGCATGTCACCTGGTGCTCGCTGAGCGGGGGATTGTCCATGGGATGTGTGGCTGCATGCGCTGGCAGCGACGCTGACGGGGGCGTTTTGGCGTCCTCGGCACTGGCCTATTGTGCGCAACCGCCGGGCATTTCAGTGAGGCCCCCTTCTTGCTCATGTGTGATGCTGAGATGGCTAGATGCCATCGACTTTGGCTCTGTCTCAACCTGCCGCTTTCGTATATCGATGACACCTAGCACTCAACATGTGGCAGGTTGCGATCAAGTGGCCTCACGGCGAGCTCACCTGGTTTGCGTTCAGGCGAGGGTTGATGGTAGGGTGCGGAACCGCGGGCGCTGGTGGAGAAGCCGGCAACACTGGCGGGAGCTTATTGGCATCGCTGCCAGGTGCCTGCTATGGCACAGCCGATGCGACTTCGGGTGAGGCTTCTCCCATTTTGATTTGATGATCGGGTTGGTGGGAGAGCATCAATAATGTATTAGCATGGCAGGGGAACCAGGAATAATGTCACGGGTGATACCTCCTCTGGCTCTGGTGTCACGCTGAGACGGTGGGATACTCCCGAGGCTGTGTCTCAATAGGGCACATGCAGATGGGCAGGGGGGATGGTTGGCTCACCACGGGGTTGGCTCATCAACCCCGTGGTGAGGCTCATCCCTTGGACCGCAGGGGATGGTTGGCTCACCTCCTGCACGCTTTGTGGGGGCTTGTCCATCGGGTATGGGGCTGCAGATGCTGTTGGGGACGCTGGTAGGAGTTTGTTGGCACCCATGGCGGTTCCCTGTGTATATGCCTGCAAGCGGGCTACAAGTACCGACTTCCGCCCTGTCACGGGTAACTTGCGCGCTCGGAGTTTGTCCTTTAACATCGGGAGCGTGCACTTCGTTAAGTCCTCCGCCTCTTGACTTGAATGAGTTGATACCAATGCTGCTGGCGGGAGTTCCTTTGTGTCCTCGGCGGTCACCTGTTGTTCCACAACAGCGCCGGCATTTTGTTGAGACCGCCTCTAGCTGTGGCGCGAAACTGAATTGCGAGGATGCCCTCGAGGCCAACCGTGACTAAACAGGCCATGTGCAGTGGGGGGCATCACCTGGTGCGCATTTAGTGTAGGAATATCGATGGGGTGCTGGGGCACAGGCGTTGGTG
The DNA here is from genome assembly GCA_001247695.2 of Cymbomonas tetramitiformis. Lineage (NCBI taxonomy): Eukaryota > Viridiplantae > Chlorophyta > Pyramimonadophyceae > Pyramimonadales > Pyramimonadaceae > Cymbomonas > Cymbomonas tetramitiformis. The sequence continues at coordinate 83,409 of LGRX02010280.1, read as the reverse complement.
GGGGCGCTGGCGGCAAAATTGGCGGAAGCGCATCAGCATCCGTTGTGATCACCTGTTGTGCGTCAGCATGCCGACCTCCCGGTGTGACCTCCTCCGGCCTTGTTGTGGTGCTGACATGGGTGTAGGATGCCCTTGAGGCCGGGTGCGTCTCAACAAGGCGAATGTAGACTTGGGGAAGGGGAGCGGGCCCTTCCTCACCTGGTGTGCGTTCAGCGGGTGGTTGATTGCGGGGAATAGCGTTTCGTCACAATCAGCAGCTGTAGGGCACAGGGCACAGTTCCACTTCTTACACAGACTTGCTTGTTCTGATGGTGCACACTCGCATTGTGCAGAGGCAATATGGTGCATGCAATTCAAAGTTGAAAATTCAGTAGCATTTGTGTATCACTTTTCCTATGTAGTTGTGCAAACCTTTTGTGAAGTCTTCTTGTTCGAGGTTATCATCATCCTCAATCAGCAGATAGTCTTCTTGTGCGGTTAAACACTTCTCTGCGTCTTCATGTATTAGGGCGATCAGACTTTCAGATGGATGGCCCGGCTGCACTTTCTTGCGCTCCTTTGTTAATTTCGCAAAAGCGGTCTTAAGTTGTGCTGGGGTCATCCGGAAGTTGTCGTCACATGGAAACTCAGCAGGCATGGCCTTTGCTGCGGCATACTCACAAGGGCGAGAATTTACTGCCTTAGAGTTGTCATAGAATTGGATGATCCATGCTTGTCGCTTTCTCAAAACATCCTTGGAGACTTGCTTCGGAGGAGGTTTTCTCGCCCATCCGCGTGGTAACGCGCCAGCTAACGTGGAGCCCGTGTCCGCAAGAATCTTCGTCACAACTTCCGAGACGTTCTTTGCCCTGTCATTCAATATCTCCTGTCGTGCGCCGGCGCGCCGGCCTCCGGGTGAGAGCCCCCTCCGGAGATGTTGTTATGCTGGAACTTTGCGACGCCCCCGAGGCTGGTTGCGACTCACCACGGGGCGTGCAGATTTGGGGAAGAGGAGAGTTCAATTGGCTCACCTGGTGCGCGCTTTGTGCGGGGGTGACGGTCAGGTCGGGGGCTGCAGGCAGCGACGCTGGCGAGGGCATCCTGGCGTCCATGGCGGTGCCCTGTCGCGCGCCGGCCTCCGGGTGAGAGCCCCCTCCGGGTCTGCTGTTATGTTTGGACCGCTCGACGCCCCAGAGGCTGGTTGCGACTCACCACGGGGCATGCAGATTTGGGGAAGAGGAGGGTTCAATTGGGTTACCTGGTGCGCGCTTTGTGCGGGGGTGACGGTCAGGTCGGGGGCTGCAGGCGTTGGCGAGTGCGCGGGCAGCGACGCTGGCGAGGGCGTCAAGGCGTCCATGGCGGTGTCCTGTCGTGCGCTGGCGCGCCGGCCTCCGGGTGAGAGCCCCCTCCGGAGATGTTGTTATGCTGGAACTTTGCGACGCCCCCGAGGCTGGTTGCGACTCACCACGGGGCGTGCAGATTTGGGGAAGAGGAGAGTTCAATTGGCTCACCTGGTGCGCGCTTTGTGCGGGGGTGACGGTCAGGTCGGGGGCTGCAGGCGTTGGCGAGTGCGCGGGCAGCGACGGTGGCGAGGGCGTCTTGGCGTCCATGGCGGTGTCCTGTCGTGCGCCGGCGCGCCGGCCTCCGGGTGAGAGCCCCCTCCGGAGATGTTGTTATGCTGGAACTTTGCGACGCCCCCGAGGCTGGTTGCGACTCACCACGGGGCGTGCAGATTTGGGGAAGAGGAGAGTTCAATTGGCTCACCTGGTGCGCGCTTTGTGCGGGGGTGACGGTCAGGTCGGGGGCTGCAGGCAGCGACGCTGGCGAGGGCATCCTGGCGTCCATGGCGGTGCCCTGTCGCGCGCCGGCCTCCGGGTGAGAGCCCCCTCCGGGTCTGCTGTTATGTTTGGACCGCTCGACGCCCCAGAGGCTGGTTGCGACTCACCACGGGGCATGCAGATTTGGGGAAGAGGAGGGTTCAATTGGGTTACCTGGTGCGCGCTTTGTGCGGGGGTGACGGTCAGGTCGGGGGCTGCAGGCGTTGGCGAGTGCGCGGGCAGCGACGCTGGCGAGGGCGTCAAGGCGTCCATGGCGGTGTCCTGTCGTGCGCTGGCGCGCCGGCCTCCGGGTGAGAGCCCCCTCCGGAGATGTTGTTATGCTGGAACTTTGCGACGCCCCCGAGGCTGGTTGCGACTCACCACGGGGCGTGCAGATTTGGGGAAGAGGAGAGTTCAATTGGCTCACCTGGTGCGCGCTTTGTGCGGGGGTGACGGTCAGGTCGGGGGCTGCAGGCGTTGGCGAGTGCGCGGGCAGCGACGGTGGCGAGGGCGTCTTGGCGTCCATGGCGGTGTCCTGTCGTGCGCCGGCGCGCCGGCCTCCGGGTGAGAGCCCCCTCCGGGTCTGCTGTTATGTTGGGACCGCGCGACGCCCCAGAGGCTGGTTGCGACTCACCACGGGGCGTGCAGATTTGGGGAAGAGGAGGGTTCAATTGGCTCACCTGGTGCGCGCTTTGTGCGGGGGTGACGGTCAGGTCGGGGGCTGCAGGCGTTGGCGAGTGCGCGGGCAGCGACGCTGGCGGGGTACAAACTGTTACTTACATTAGCTCGTTGTAAGTTGCCCAGTAGATAATCTGGGGATGGCTTACGTCTTCCCATAGCTTGAGATTAGGAACCAACTGCAATGGGCACACAGAGCAATGTCACCTGCATCTCAAACATCAAAAAGAGCACCGAGAGCACATGAAAGTGCATATGATGCGACGTAGACCACAGGGAGAACTGGTGCTAAGGAAGAGCCAGGGGCATAAGCGAAGTCAATCGACCCTGCAGTCTGCTTACATTCACTCGCTGAACAATTGCCCTGCATCCGTCTACCCTGCATTAACTCTGCAATCACCCTGCAAGAGGTAGAGCGCCTAGCCGTAGCTTGCAGGCCCCAGTTCAAATCTGGGGCATCTGCAAATCTGGGACGGATGAGGGGTTGCAGCCTCAGTGGGACAAGCCCTTTGAGCTCAGGTTCAACTCCTGACAACCCCGCCCTCTAGGGCGCACATATCTCTCAGTGTGCGCCCGAGACTCAGCGGCACTGCTATACAAATAGCATGCTAACATATCGGTGCAAGGCACCACACATAGCACAACATAGCATTTGGAAGCACGGCACGGCATAGCGCTTGCTTAGCAGTGACATAGCCAAGCATACCATAACATGGCATATCATAGCATTGAATCCAAACGCATAGCATTGCGCAGCATAGCACGGCATAGGATAGCTAGGAGGATAGGATGCGGCACACCCAGCCCCGAGCACAGCACATACCAGCACACGCAGCCCCGAGCGTAGCCTGCTTCGGCACACCCAACCCTGAGCACAGCGCATGCCAACACACGATGCCCCGAGCAGAGCACATACCAGCACACGCAACCCCGAGTGTAGCCTGCTTCGGCACACCCATTCCCGAGCACAGCACATGCTCCTTGCATCACGCATCCTTGCACGGCATCCCAACAACATGCACGCACTAGGTGTTGTTGCACTGTGTTCAGCAAAGCGCACGGGGAGGGCAGCAGATGCTCGGCCAACGGCTGCCTCAAATCAGCCAGAGGCACTACTGCATCGCGTTCATTAACCAGCCGTCATTTAGATTCAAAGCACTCTCACCTGCATAAGACACATCCATCACAAATGTGAATGCGTGATACTAGCTCAATGGCAGAGCACCAAGACTTAGCTTGGAGGTCCCAGTTCGAATCTGGCGTATTACTTTAATATTTTTCCACCTTGGGTACTGACCTTATGTCAATGTGAAGGCCTCTTTATCTTTTCGACTATGTTAAAATTTGCAGCACATGTCCATTTTTTCTAGACTAGAGGTGGAGTAAGTTGCTGCTTCTTCAGCAAAAAGTTGACTTCCCAGCTCGGTGCGCATCGGACAGCACAGCCAGCACACCAAATGAAAGTGCTTGCTTGACTTTTTGGGGAAGTTGAATGTGCGTGATACCCCCTTTTTGAAAAGACAGGACATTGAGGTACAATATGTAAAACTCGGTATGCGCATGCATGCTGGACTAGCTGGTATATTGGGTTTCTATTGACAGCGCCGCGGGTAGAGGAATGAGCACAAACCAACACTACTTTAACGCACTGCAACGTTCCGTTGCAAGCACAATCGGCCGATGTGTACGACAACATAAATGAGAACTGGCTCGGTGCGCGCAGATGCAAATCGTGTTTCCATCTGAATATGCCCACGGTTAAATAATGCTGCAGTTCGGATTTGCGCTGACGCACTGCAAACGTTCCGTTGCCTGCGCTTTCGGCTAATGCTCGGAGACAGAGCATATAAAGATCCTTGCGAACTGGCTCGGTGCGCGCAGGCTGGGAAAGATGCAGTCGAGTTTCCGTCTGAATACGCCCACGGCTGAAGAATGTTGCAGTTCGAATTTGCGCTGACGCACCGCAAACGTTCCATTGCCTGCGCTTTCGGCTAATGCTCGGCGACAGAGCATATAAAGATCCTTGCGAACTGGCTCGGTGCGCGCAGGCTGGGCAAGATGCAGTCGAATTTCCGTCCGAATACGCCCACGGCTAAAGAATGTTGCAGTTCGAATTTGCGATGACGCACCGCAAACGTTCCGTTGCCTGCGCTTTTGGCTAATGCGCGGCGACAGAGTATATAAAGATCCTTGCGAACTGGCTCGGTGCGCGCAGGCTGGGCAAGATGCAGTCGAATTTCCGTCCGAATACGCCCACGGCTAAAGAATGTTGCAGTTCGAATTTGCGATGACGCACCGCAAACGTTCCGTTGCCTGCGCTTTTGGCTAATGCGCGGCGACAGAGTATATAAAGATCCTTGCGAACTGGCTCGGTGCGCGCAGGCTGGGCAAGATGCAGTCGAATTTCCGTCCGAATACGCCGATATTGAGAACTTGTTGCAGGCAAAACTTTCGATACCGTCCGGAGGCAAATTCACATTTGGTTCCTTGAGGAACAATCAACACTTCATTGAGCGCAGTCTATCGTGAATGTTGTTCGATTCGGCTTCTCGTTGGAGCTGCGACGCAGGTGGAACTGCTTAGTACGCATGCTTTGTATATATATGATGTTTGGAATTGGAAGAACAAATGTTTTGATCGACTACACCTGATATCCCCTAGTTCTTTTCGCTCATTGTTACAGTTCGTGCGTGATGTCTGTTCATGTGCGTTCATACGGATAGTGTCTGTTCAGGAGAATTGAGATACTTTTCCCTTGTCCGTCATGCATGAAAGATGCTCTTGGCATGACTTATCGTGACATTTTGCGACTGCTTCAGGAATGTCATACGAGAAATCGGATCTGTTCCGCTGACGTGGGAAAATCGCCGGAAAGAATTGCTGTTTTTCATTGGATCCTGAAATGACAGATTTGGCACAACCCGAAATTGACAGAGGTGCTCCGGTGGCTTACCGGCTCAAGTTACCCCCTAAATGGCGTATCCACGATGTTTTTGCGCAGCATCGCCTCAAGGAATACCGCACCGCGGATGAAACTTTTGCGCTGCGTCGGCAAATACCTACTCCTGCTAAGGTTCTCGTGGATGGACAATCCCAGACCCATGTGTCTAAGATTCTGGCTCGAAGAGTGAAACCTATAAAAGGAGGCAAGGAAGTAGAAGAATTTCTGGTTCGCTGGACTGGGTACTCTAATGCTCATGACTCCTGGAAGACCCGTGAGTCGTTGAACTACGGGGGTGAACTCGAACAGCTCACGGAGTTCGAACAACTGAGACTATCACGAGAAGGACAAGCCCGGGAAAAAGCCTTACACGGGAGGTCAGAATGCAGCGGAAGCAAAGGCGGGAACGCGCCGGAGCTCTAACTTTCCTGGACACCTCTGATGAAGGAAAACTCACTTCTCTGGACAACTGCCTACCTTGGGAACAATACTGTCGCTCCGCTGACGCCTTCGTGACGCATCTAGCTCTTCTGGGCTCTGGGGTCTCGACACGCGAGTTGCGACTACTAGTCCTTTTCAGTGGTACAGGAAGTGTGGAGAGAAGTTTCATGTCATGTTATCCGAAGAGCACTGTGGTCACCGTCGATCATGATCCTCGCTGGCAACCTACCTACGCTGAGAAGGTTCAGGACTGGGACTTCAAGCGTTATGCACCTGGTTACTTTGACGTCATCTGGGCTAGTCCACCGTGCACCGAATACAGTCAGGCTAAGACCACTGGGGTGCGACAACTGCGACAGGCTGATGCCTGTGTACGCCGAACGCTCCAAATTTTGACTTTCTCAAACCCAAGCATTGGTTTATGGAAAATCCGATGGGCAGGTTTCCCTTTGCGCTGCGATTTCGACCCGTAGTTCGCCGGTTACCTACCCCGTTGTATTGCTCTTACTGTATGTATGGCACTGGCTACCGCAAGCCTACTTGCATCTGGACGCAGTCGCCTCCCCCAGTGGATCTACGGTACTGTACGATGGATACTCCTTGTCTTCACCAACAGACTCTGGGATCACATCCGGAAACTGCTCAACTGGGACCTCATCCAGGGCAACAAGGAGCGGGAGTCTCCACTGCTGTATACCCTCTGCCCACTGGATTGCTTCGTCAACTCTTCGAGCACCTGTTCGATCAGAAAAGCATATCACGCATCCATACGCATAGCTGATCTGTGTCTGGATCTTAGCTGCTGTACAAATGACTCTGAGTTATCATCTCTTTGTACTAACAAGCTAAGAGGGGAGGAGTTGTGCCAGGGAACAATAGCCCAGCCAAGCCATTCGATTGGCATATTGTATTTATGCATACTGGGGCAGTGAGATGGCAATGGGCTCGGAAGGGGACTCCCGAGCCATTGACTTCGTACTATGGGGAGCGAAAGCCTGGACTTGATCATATAGCTGGCAGCATATTATCGTCCACCCTTCTGGTGCGCTACGCCGCTGGGAGCGTAATAGGGGCGGCGGCTGGTTTCTGGAAGACGCCACTCAGTTGAAGGCGCCGGTAGCGCCATTCTCATTACCGATCGGCCGCGTTGGGTATGCGTACTGGAATCCGACGATTGTGATTGACGATGACGAATATCGTGGAATTCCCTACACGGGGCGTAAGCCTATACACTCAGAGCCTACGGACAGTGAAGATTCGGGTACAGGCGCTGTGTCCTGGAGTAAGGAGAAGTTACTAGATTCTGATGACAATGATGACGCAGGTGTCACTAACAGTAAGGAGAAGCTACCAGGTTCGGATGACAAAGATGACGCGGGTGTCATATATGACATGGACACTGCCAGTCCGAAATGGGAGCCAGCTTCGCCTGAATATGATGACACCGAGGATGACGTCAGCGAGTTCGATGACTTGGTAGCTGACGATGCTGAAGAACAAGCTGAAGCTCGAAGGTTGAAGAGACTGGGACTGCAATTGATCATGGATGAGAAGGGTGAACTTCACTGGGTACCAAAGGGCACCTCCCCGACCTCACCTGTTCAGCCAGATGATCAGCCTATTACCGAGCAGAAGTCTGAGGCCATATCTGAGGATGCCCCAGCCTCTGTGGTGGAGACTGTTCATGTACCACCAAAGAAACCATATGGGTCGGATACTGGATTGACTTCAATGGTTGAGAATAAGGCTGGGGTGTCTGAAGAGACGAAGAGGCAATCTAGGAAATATCCGAGATGTTGGACACATGAGTATATAACTCAATTGAAATGCACCATGAGCAGTGACAGTGATGAAGAAGAAGTGCTGGACGTGGCTCCTCGTAGGAAGAAGGCAAAGATCAGCAAGGGACAATGAAATCAACTGTCTTGATTAGGATTGTCCAAATGCAGATTCTCTGATTAGAATTTGTATAGGTGGCAGATGATGACATGCCAGCCGACATGGGACAGATCGATTAGAGATATGAATTGCGCGCCTTGAAAGTATAAGACATGAATATTGCCCATTTGGAGGCTGTTCTAACTTGAAGTAACTATTTGGAGGAGCTGTTGCTCAACCTGTTAAATTACTGGTCAATCTTTCCTGCCATAAAGATATTGCAATTGCTTGAATTGTAGCCTTGTTCATCATGGCACAACGTGCTTGTATCCCACGTCGTCCATAAATGTGTCCCCACGGTCCCTAAACGTGTCCCCACTGTCCCTATAAAATGTGTCCCCACCGACTGTCTATGAATGTGCCAAAGTGTCCCTAATTGTGCCAAAGTGTCCCTAATTGTCCCAAAGGGTCCCTAGGCGTGCCCGACCCATTTTGGGACATGTCCATATCGGGCCCTTTTGCCGAAACTGATGCCCGTTCCAGTCCATCGCTGGCGATTTGGGCATTCGGCTATTATCTTGGTGATAGTCACCAGCACGGAGTAGAGAAGGGCGGTTGCCTCGGACCAGAATCTCGGCTGAGTCGTCGTCCCGGGCAAAGCGATCGGCATAAAGAAAGAGTTGCAGAGCTCGAAGGTCCGCCCGTACATAACCCCCCCACAAATGGGCCCGAAAGGTGAATCAGCGGGCGGTCCGTCGCCAATGTACCGCTACTAGTTCCTTATTGCACAGTGCCTTCGTACGTAATTACCGACTTCGGTATTATTGCGTCGAAGCCAGCCCTCAGCACCCGTACACACTCGGCGATGAATCTCCTTGATGCGGCGCCCGGGACGGTGCTCCACTCGGCGCCGGCATCCTACGAGCGTCGCTTAATACATGGACTCATTCACTCATCCTCGTCGAAAATTGCAGCAAGCTTTAGGGATCACGACCTACAGTAGCGACACGAGTTCGCGTCGGCGTACTCATAATCAAGAATGAGTGAGGGAGTTTGAGCGCATGCAGCGTAGCGACTACTGGTGGGGAGGGCGGCTCAGCGACGAGATGAGGGCGTCGTCGACACAGTTCACAACAATACGGAGCCAGGTGTCGTGAAACATAATACCGACGACCCAGAAAATAACTGCGGTCGACCTCGCACTTGAATGGCCGAGTGTCCGAAACAAACAAACCGGCTCTATCGCGACGATGCTTACCCGGCCCAATAAACAAAACAATAAGAAGACGGTACCCGCTGTAAATCAACGCCGATAAAGACCACGCGCCATACCCCAAGCACCACCAAAACGCGCCAAGCTCACCCCAAGCCCCCGCTTCGCCTTGCATAGCGCAAGACCGAACATCAGAAACCCGAAACACTCGAGGAAAGTGGTGGCCCGAAACCTGTGAGAAAATTGCTCAGAAAACGGCGGTTCGAGGATTTTCGAATAACTCAAAAGAGAGATTATTATTAAGCACCACTGGCTATCTAAGCGCAGTTGTGTTTCTAGGTCTTAGGGGTTTATGACAGTCACGTCACTGTACGGCATGTGCCATAAATACGAACGGACCGAGTCACGGTCACACAGCCGAAGTCCAACAAAATTGCATTGATACGATCCCCATTACTACGAAATTTGTGAATGACCTTTTCCACGGTCGTGATCATGCACAGCATGCGCTCCACGCGACGTTACAATAAGTGCGATTGGCTCGTCGACCCTTTCACGGTAAAATTACTTCCACCCGCACAGCACGGAAGTCAGGTTCGGCGAGATTAGTGCTCTGGTCGGGGACGACAGTCGGCAACGATATTTCCCCATAGGATATACTGTCGTCCCCGACCAGGGTACTAATCTCGCCCAAAGGTGCATGACTTGCGTGCAGGGCGGTCGTAAGCAATTTTATCTTGGAAGTGTCGACGAGCCAACCGGAGTGCTTGCAACAAAATCGACCCACTAGGGTTGTTGAATTGTGTATGCAGCACAGTACCTCCGAAGATGGCAATTTGTCACATGGAACAAACGTCCCCACAGGCACAACACACCATCCTTGCAACAACAAAACATATAGTTTGCACCAAAAATCCACGTCATCTAACACTCTCCTTCAATTACTCTCGTTCATGTCCCATGATGTCGCAGGTAAAATATACAATTTGTTTTATCATTAGCAACCACCGCTTAATTCCTGTTGCTTTACATTCATTCTTCATGAGTCGCATGAGTCAACAAGCTATTCAAAATTGTTACCATATTAGGCATTACACCTTACACATACCGTAGTAGTAATAGTAGTAGTAGCAGTAGTGGTATGCGTAAGGGTATGTGTAGTAGTAATGTGTAAGGGCCTTACACATACCGTAGTAACAGTACACACCCTTACACTTATCTCTCCAATTAGCGCTCCATGCTCCGTGGATTCAGGTGGTCATACGTGTACAACAACTCCCCAGTCTGATTGATGAAATTGAATGTCAGCATTGAACTATTATGCACCTGCATACCATTCCCACTCACCATCAGGCTTCAATCACTCCGAGCCGCCCCTTCGCCACTCGAGTTTGTTTGCTCATCACAACCCAATCTCTTATAAACACGCAAAACGCCAGTATCCATGTTAAGACTTCGGATATCGGGTACGTAACCTGGACATGCATGAAGCCGCCGTTATCGTAGAAATAGTATCTGCAAGGGCACACGCACAGCCGCCGTTGAATACCCAGAAGCGATTGTACTGCTCGCTCGTCCTAATGCAAAACTGAATTGCACCTCCAAATTAAGAAGAGTGATCGCTTTAATAGGGTAAAAGGAGACCCCCTCACATATCGAACTAACTGAGTAACAAAATTGCAAATCATTATAATCAAGGAGCAGCTATGAACCCTGCTACAGGGCAAACTAGAGAGTAAACCCGACTCCGCAGAGGGGGGCAGGGCGCAAAGGGGGGCAGGGCGCAAAGACACACGCATCAGCTGTGAGAGATGGCACAACTTTTGCCGTTACCGAGTACTCGAGTATCCTTGGGGTAGCAGTGAAGATGGTTGCTCGAGGCCGCACCGCAGGGAGCCCTCGGGAACGTCTTCTGCGTGCCTTGTTCCCGCATAAATCTTGCTGCCTCCACCTGACCAATTTAGGGTTTTAGGGTTCAGTGTTACGGTGCCGCGCTTGGCCGGCATGGGCTTGACTGGTTAATCCTTGAATGCACGTCAGCGTCACAAGCACAGCTGTTGTATCATCATGATGCTCCTCCGAGCTGCAAGCCGGGGGTGTATTCCCCAAAGAGGGTATGTGCCCTATGTCCCATATGGTGGGTATGGATACATTCACCGTTTGCTCCGGTTTGGTACAGCTATGTAGTACTCGCGTCACGCACCAGTGAAGTTAGGTGGGCCAGCAAAGCTGAAATGAGGCATCTAGAGAGGTCATGTGGGGGGGGGTAGAGGGGTGGGGGGGATCCCAGCAAGAACGGAATGACGCCCCTTAAATAGTGGATGGGGGAAGGGGAGAGGGCGGAGCATGGCTAACACGAGGGACCCCAGAGAAGCCAGGAGAGGGGAAGGCTGAAATGAGGCATGCCGAGAGGAGGGAGGGTCTAGCAAAGAGGGCATCAGGCACCTACAATCATTCGCAGGGGGAGCAAGGTAAAGGGTGAGGCACACAGAGAGGCCAGGGGTGTAATCGACAGGGTCCAAGAAAAAGTGAGGCACGGGACACGTCATGATGCTACACCATTGCCCAGGGTGAGGTATGCGACACTGGTGCCATCAGTCCCACGGTGATGCTGCATGTTGTGGTCGTGCCCATTCTGCGGAAACCCCACTCGCACCCCGAGCCTCTGGGCCCCTCAGTGCTCGCACCCCGAGCCTCCGGGCCCCTCAGTGCTCGCACTCCGAGCCTCCGGGCCCCTCAGTGCTCGCATCCCGAGCCTCTGGGCCCCTCAGTGCTCGCACCCCGAGCCTCCGGGCCCCTCAGTGCTCGCACTCCGAGCCTCCGGGCCCCTCAGTGCTCGCACCCCGAGCCTCCGGGTCCCTCACTGCTCGCATCCCGAGCCTCCGGGCCCCTCACTGCTCGCACTCCGAGTGCCTCGCGCAACGACGGCAACTCACAGAGCACTCTGGCAAGCCTGCGGCGAGCTGGCTGAGCCCAGAGGCGGCAGCCAGCAGGCCGGGAGGAAGGGAAATGCTGTAAATGCCCTTGACCGTGACACGAACAGCTCTGGATCGAGCCCTGCTATACACTCTGCCACGCAGGCGCAGGCGCGCGACGTGGAGCACCTCGCGGCGCGACGTGGAGCATCGCGCGGACTCACCATGTAGAGCGCCACGCCGTGCGCTTCAAACAGAGGAATGAGCTCCTCCACGAGCTCCTCCGTCGGGCCGTGCTGGGACACACTCCACACTGGGTGGTGCCCGGCCACAAGCTGTCCCCCGGGTCCCCCCACGAGCCCCCCCTCATCATCTCAGGGACGTGATCGATCATCGCCAGATGCTTGAGCATAGCTACGCATCCCCTCACCGGTCCTGGCCCTCCCCCTGCTGGTGCAGCACGTGCAATCGCCATCGGTGCAACCACGCCCCTGTTCTTCTGCATTCTCAGACGCGGGGCCGAAGGTGATGCTGCGATGAGGGGCGCGGTGGGGCCGAAGGTGATGCTGCGATGAGGGGCGCCTGCGATGAGGGCGCGGTGGGGGCGAAGGTGATGCTGCGATGAGGGCGCGGTGGGGCCGAAGGTGATGCTGCGATAAGGGCGCGGTGGGAAGAAGGTGATGCTGCGATGAGGGCGCGGTGGGGCCGAAGGTGATGATGCGATGAGGGCGCGGTGGGGCCGAAGGTGATGCTGCGATGAGGGGCGCGGTGGGGAAGGTGATGCTGCGATGAGGGCGCGGTGGGGCCGAAGGTGATGCTGAGATGATGAGGGCGCGGTGGGGCCGAAGGTGATGCTGCGATGAGGGGCGCGGTGGGGCCGAAGGTGATGCTGCGATGAGGGGCGCGGGGTTCCCGCACCACCCAGTCCGCATCCGATTCCTCCAAAGTGCTTATGATCCACTTCATCTGAGAGTCATAAAGGTAGGTGTAGTCCCGCTTCGCGAACACTCCGAGGCGCATCATCTGCTCCCCTCCTCCCGGTGTCCCTCATTTAAGGTCTCTCGGAGAAACACACCGGAACCCGCTGCTCAAGCGGCGAAAGCCCAACAAGCTTGAGCCGGTAGAAGCGCAAGTGCGCGAGCTTCTAGCAAACGCGTCTCTCGCACTCCATTGTCATCGCGTGGGTCATTCCACAGCCTGCGAACCGCCATCTCGACAGATGCGATTGCGAGGCCGACCGGATTCCAGATCCGAAACTCAGGGTGGCCGATCTCCTTCGCTCCCCTGGTTTCGCGTGCATGCTGCGACCTTTGCAACATGGTTTGGATGTTGAAGAGCAACACCCTCCCCCATGCCCCCCCTTCTGCGCTTCTGCGTGAGAGGGCCACCACGCACGAACCTTCTCCAGCACAGCGAGGCAGCGGTGGAGCAGAGGACTCTCGGGCAGTCGGAGGGAGGATGAATGAGGGGGGTCTGAAGCGACGCGCACCCGCCAGTCCTTTTGCGCCACCTGGGTGTCAATCATGAGCACTTGGACAGTGGTGTGCTGGTCGGGCACAGAATATGTGAAGGTGTACCACAGGTCCGGGAACTCCCAGTAGTCGGACAGCCCAGTGTAAGCAATCTGCGCCGTGACATCGCCGTACTGCTCTCCCATTCCCAAGCATCCACCACCCCGCACGTGTCAGGGTGGGGCTGTCCGCGCCGGGAGGTATTGAAGCCGCTTGAGCCACTAGCTTCATCACAGGGATCCAACGGTGTAGCTGCCGAGCCCTCCAAATCAGGCTGACCGAAATCATGCTGACAAGATCGCAGTGACCTGGCGCCACAGCTGCGGATATTGCAGCGCCATCCGACCTGCTGGGGAAGGGCAATACAGTGCGTGAGGGGCTGGAGGAGGGCGGGGTAGGGGTGGGGGACAGCGGAGGCGGGGCCTACGTGATCATGATTTCCCGCAAGCACGTAGAAATGGGTCAGGAGTGCCGGATGAGTGTAGATGCTCTGGGTGCTCGCAAATATTGCACACCGCCCTCCCCCTTAGGTGATGCCCAAGTCAGGCATCCACGCACCCACAGGGCAAGGTGTGTCATGCATATAAGATGTCGTCCGTCACACGCAGCGAGGTCAAGAATATGCATCTGATCTGCGAGACTGGCCGCGTCCGATTCGAAGATTGCTTCGCCAAGTTGTCCTGATCCATCAGGCAAGTGGCCGCACATGACTGGTCGGCGCAGACTCCGCGCGCCCCTTGCGGCGCACAGCTCAGCTCACCTCGAAGGTGTTGTTCAGTCGTGCAAGAGTGAGCTCATTCTCCGGCACTGAGCTGAAGATGCCGTTGTCATAAAAATTGTCACCTGTGCCGGACCGACCCTTTAAGGCGCGAGGGCACACGCTTCACTGAGGGTCACAGGTCGCCTCCGAGGGGGGAAGTCCGCCTGGCTTTGGAGACTCAGCGCAGCCCGCGGCCGCCCGCCCCAGCTCCTGCCGTTTCAAAGGGCAGCAGGCCAAGTGCAGGCGGGCGGGCGGGGAGTGGCCGGCAGCCGTCCAAGTGCAGGCGGGCGGGGAGTGGCCGGCAGCCGTCCAAGTGCAGGCGGACGGGGAGTGGCCGGCAGCCGTCCAAGTGCAGGCGGGCGGGGAGTGGCCGGCAGCCGTCCAAGTGCAGGCGGGCGGGGAGTGGCCGGCAGCCGGGTGATGCAGCGCTTGTCGCGGGAGCTAGGACTGCGCGGACCCTCGGCGGCTGGGAAGCGTGGCGGAATGATGGAGGGCGCGGGGGTGGCGCACCGAGCAGCAGCGTGAACTCGGAGCCGGTGCGCTCTGCGACGACACCCATCTGCTGTGCCACAGTCAGCTGCTCCAGGGTGGTGTACGGAGGGTCATCGATCCCGCCGGTGTCCTGCCAAGGCTCCCCACACAAGGCCGCAGCCCGCCGGCACCTTCAGGTAAACTCCGCGCCTCTCCCTGCAGCACCCTAACTGCCGGCGCAGCTGCCCCATATCTCGCGTGGCGGGGCATGGCGCGGCTGGTACGCTTTCTCCCAGGCGGGGCATGGCGAACGGCTGGTACGCTTTCTCCCGTGGCGGGGCATGGCACGGCTGGTACGCTTTCTCCCAGGCGGGGCATGGCGCGGCTGGTACGCTTTCTCACAGGCGGGGCATGGCACGGCGGCGGGAAGTGCAGCAAGGAGTAGATGAGAGGTCTGCGAGGGAGGGCAGCGGGAAGTGCAGCAAGGAGCAGATGAAAGGTCTGCGAGGGAGGGCGGCGGGAAGTGCAGCAAGGAGCAGATGAGAGGTCTGCTAGGGAGGGCGGCGGGAAGTGCAGCAAGGAGCAGATGAGAGGTCTGCGAGGGAGGGTGGCGGGAAGTGCAGCAAGGAGCAAATGAGAGGTCTGGCAGGGAGGGCGGCGGAAGTGCAGCAAGGAGCAGATGAGAGGTCTGCGAGAGGGCGGTGGAAGTGCCGGGGGGCGGGAAAGTGAAACTTACCGCAGCAACGAGGAAATGGAGTCCTGGGGTTGAGCGCTAGAGGGGCTCGCACGCGACATGCAATGCACGCCTCGAGTGGGGGGCCTTGGGCTCTGGAGGGGAACTAGTGGTGGTAGAGGGGGAAAGGTGGGGGGAAACTAGGGAAGAAGGAGGCATCAGATGAGGAGGAGAGGGTGGCGGGGGTCAGCGGTACAGGGGAAGTGGAAACGGGAGGCGGGGGGCGGGGCGGAGGGGGGAGGAGGCGGGGGAGGTCCCGCGATGCCCTCCTGCCACAAGCCCAGGATATCTCATGGGCCACCGCTACGACTCGCAGCTACGCCTCAAGGAAATACTCCAGCTAAAACTCGTAGCTAAGACTCGTTGCCAAGACTGGGGAGAATACCAGGTTAAGAGCCGACTTTTTAGAGGTGGCACTCTAGTCGTCTTGTGTCATAGTGTGTCATTCATAGTGTGACATAATGTTAAGGATGTATGAAAATGTGGATCACACGTGAGTCTCACGGTGTTAAGGATGTGTCACACATATGCCACACTGCGATTGGCCGAAAATATCACTCGACAAAAGGCCCCCCATAAAGTACCCCCTCTCAAAAACCGGCTCTCAAAGTGATCAAGGTGGAAGGCAGGAGCTTGCAGAGTGTCCACACTCAATACTGTGTTGAAGTGACCAAGATGCAAGCCGGCAGCTTGCCAAGTGTCGAGACTCCTCAAACGGATCTGACCACTGACGTTGAACAAGTCCCGCCAGCTTCCATCGCGAACAGGCCTCTCAAGGTTTGAGGCGCTCTCACCATCGACATTCCCACTGGTTCGCCCTACAAGTCTGTGGGCTCTCCGCAAGCCCGAGAGGAGAAGGCCAGCGCAATGCAGGTTCGGGCCAGGACACAAAGGAGGGCAGGAGAATCACAAGAGCGACGAGAAACACAAGAATCAGTATCGGGCGGCCCACAGAGCACGTTTATCATCAGACGGCCCACAGAGCACGTTTATCATCAGATGCCCCAGAGAGTAGAATCAGTATCGGCGGCCCACAGAGCACGTTTATCATCAGACGCCCAGAGAGTAGAATCGGTTTCCGGCGGCCCACAGAGCATGTTTATCATCAGACGGCCCAGAGTAGAATCAGTATCGGGCGGCCCAGAGCACGTTTATCATCAGACGGCCCAGAGAGTAGAATCGGTTTCGGGCGGCCCAGAGAGCAGGATTGTGATCAGACGGCCCAGAGAGTAGAATCAGTTTCGCGGCCCAGAGAGCAGGACTGTGATCAAACGGCCCAGAGAGTAGAATCAGTTTCGGGCGGCCCAGAGAGCACGTTTATCATCAGACAGCCCAGCGAGAAGATTCAGTCCTTGGTGGCCCGAAGAGCAGATTCAGGGGATCCAGATCGTGCATGCAACTCTGACAGGGTCCAAGTGCAAGTCTCGTCACGAGTGAAAGCTGCGCTTCTAGCACTGTGTCTCCTGCGAGTGAAAGCTGCGCTTCTAGCACGGTTTCTCCTGCGATTGAAAGCTGCGCTTCTAGCACTGTGTCTCCTGCGAC
>LGRX02010280.1:0-59309 GCA_001247695.2 Cymbomonas tetramitiformis | reverse complement strand
CGCTTCTAGCACTGTGTCTCCTGCGACTGAAAGCTGCGCTTCTAGCACTGTGTCTCCTGCGACTGAAAGCTGCGCTTCTAGCACTGTGTCTCCTGCGACTGAAAGCTGCGCTTCTAGCACTGTGTCTCCTGCGACTGAAAGCTGCGCAAGGAAATTGGCCTGGAGCGGCACCACAAACGAGGCTGCGGAGTCGCCATGGCATGGGTCGCAAGAGCAGTCGTTGAAGCCTGCAAAGATCTCGATGACAACCTGCCATCCGCTCCCCTTGCAATCCCTCAACGTAGCTTTCCCTCCCTGCACCCTGCCGCTGTGCTGAAGGAGAGAGGACACGCAAGGGGTAGCATCAACTTGCCCTGAATCAAGGAGAATGCGGTGTGGTGACAGGGGCTCGACAACTGAATCTATTGGAATAAATTCAGGCGAGCTTGAAAAGTCGAAAAATAGTGTGGGACAAAGATGCACGGGTGCATGAGTGTGCCAGAAGGTACACAACGCGGTATCGTGGGACACTCATCGATGCATCCCCCTTTTCAAGGAGCGCCGCCGACTTCGCTTCCGGCGAGAGTAGGCAGCACGCACCGTGAGCGCTATACCGATGCAGACACCCGTGAACACCGCCATAATCAGCATCGCCATCTGCTTCGACGAGGACGCGGATTGAGGGATCCTGTCGCGCCGCCCACAAGGCGCCCCTTCGCGGACTAAGCGACGTTGGTTGGGCGCCGGCGATACGTGGAACAGTAAACAGCCGAAACGAGCAGCCGGTTGCGAAGGGAGCTGCGCGCAGTCAGTTTCGGCTCCAGCGCAGGCTGCTGTGCTCGCGGGCCGCGCTCGTCAAAAGCCACCAGCACGCAGTGCGCGCGGCAAGTCGATGCGGCTTCAGCGAGGCCCGCGAAAACATACGCACGGTTCTGCACGACTTTCGAGGTGAAGAGTGCTGCGTGGCATTGAAGCAGTGGACAGAGACCGCGGAGGGCGCGGCGCTATGGCGCGTGGTTCAGTGCCTGAGCGTCGTGGGTCGCTGGTGTGCGATGGAGAGCCCAAGCGTAACGCTTCGGGAGGTGCGCGCGCCGTGGGTGGCAACAACTGCAACTTACACGTGGCTTTCTGGCGCCGCCTGGCCGGGTGTGAGAGTCCGTGCGGAACCGGTGACTCTTGAGAGGAGCACTCGGAGGTTGCGCGAGGCCGAGGCCCTACCTGCGCGGCTCGTTCGAGAGCGGTGCCCGCTGGGCCTGCGGCGCACAAAATTTGAGGAGTGAGCGACTTCGTTTTACACGACAGCCGAGATGGTGGCAGAGGTCGGCAGCGGGATACCCGGCACGCATGACGTGCGATGCGTAACGGGTCAGGTGCACGCATACAGGGTATACTACAGTGAATGTTATCCCGCACGGTCTCGAGTGACCGAGTTTTGCGTGGCGCCCGAAACATCACTTGAGCCTGGACCTTCGGTTAGGCCTGAGGCAAGGCTGCTTTCACTGGCACACACGCGGCCCGAGCAAAAGTTCCGCAAGCTGAGCTACTACTCCGCACATCGAGAGCACCAAAGGTCGTTCGAAACGAATTCTTTCAACTGTGAGCGTGAGATCACCATGCCATCGGCGCCCTGAGGCAGAACCGTGTTGTTCTCAACTGAATCCAGGCTCCCCGGAAGCGCTTCGGGCTCCGCGAAACTCTTGACAGCAGAATCTGGAGAATTCTTGAAGGACTCGATCGGGTCGAGGTGAAAATCCGAATCTGAGCTGGCGTCGCTGTCGGCATCTTCTAGGCCAAAGACCATAGCTTTGGAGACGTTGCTAGGTCTGACTGCCCACTTCTTTTTCACCATTCTAAAGGGAGTTTTCTATATCAAATTTAAGACGAAGAGTTCTTGGCGCATCCAAAGGTCGCGCCGCACACACGCATACGTGTTGGTTGACGATTTCTGGCAAAAGAGCCTTCAACTTCGCAGATACGCTCGAGAGGAGAGTTTGGAACTTGTATGTTGTTTATCGAGATCCAGGTGTTGAGGTGTATAATTTGGTCCGTAAATATCAGCTGTGTATCGAAGGGAAACGTATAGTCTTCTCAAGCGTGGAAAACGACTTTTCCCTCACCTATGCATTCCCTTCTTGGGACGTCGCCTCGGATACACAGAGGTGAGAAGCCAGGCTTAACATTAGGACAGTGTCGAGCGACGCACGATTAGCGTCACGGTCAGCACTTATCTTGCTCTAACCCAGCAAACGGATTTTTCTGAGCTCTTGAGCGGATTTTTCGAGTACTCGCAAGGACGTGGTAGCCCGGCCGACCAAGCGTCCAAACACTTCCCCGCGGAGTCGTCGACCATTGCGCAGCAGAAGGGCACTCTGTTAGCTCAAGATGTGTGCCTCGCTACACTTTTACGCAAACTCGTACGGACGGACAATCTGCCATACAGTACCTTACTATCCTTCCAATTTCGAATTTTGCAAGTGCGTGTAGAATTTCTGCCGTGCCCTACAGTAACATTCTACACTGTTCTGTTATTTTAAATTTTTGGGAGTTCGGCTTGCTCTCCACCATTTGAGTTTTCAGACGAGAGAGCGCGGTCTGCTTTGTCCACAAATGTGTATGTCGCTGTTCAGCTGTCACTGTCGTATCGGTATGACAAAACTGGAGTAGGGAACGACTACTCCGGAACTTCCGGAGTCCGGTTCCGGAGTCCGGAGTCCGCACGAGCCGCGGCGATCGAGGATCGATGATTCGAGCATCGAGGTTTGTTACATTTTAGAAGCTCAGAGACTCCGGTCTTTTATGCCAAAAGCTCAAAACCTGTGAGATATAATATAACGTATTATATCGGGGCGGTCACTGAATAGTTTTCATACAAGTGTCAAACTGATTATAGAGATAAACGAATATCACGTGTCTGTGACCTAGGGATCTGTCACCTAGTACTGTACGAGTACTGGTACAGCTAACGGGAGTCAGAATAGTTATGACCTACGGGTCACTGAATCCAGCACACCACCCTGTGACTGTACATAGTGCTGTTACAGGTGGCAGAGAGTGGAGCACAGACAAAGCAAATTGTTCCGAAACAACTGCGAGAAGACCCAGTCAGTCAAGACAGGTCAAACAGGAAGCACTGCAACGCTCAGGGTTTCGCACTCAGAATCTCTCTCAACATACAGAAGATATAATATATAGTTCTAGTATGCTGAGTGTGATGCGAAATGAGCTAGTGTGTGCTCTGTCTCATGTGACAACCGAACTCGATCAGAGGAGGTGACAATCAGGTCAGTGAGGTAGTCAGAGGTGTCGAGCCGTATCGGTGATGACAGCGGTCAGGTCGGTCGGTGATGACAGCGGTCACGACGGGTCGGTGATGACAACTCTGATGACTGAGCTCGGACTGAATGTCAACTCCAGCACACCACCTCGAGTGAGGTGGTCAGACCAATAACCAATCAAACCAAGATACATGCCACTAATCCAGTGCCAGAACCAAAATCCAGAAAGATGATGGAAATGGTGGAACTGCAGTCACACCGTGTCAGGGCTGAAAACCCCGAAAAGCTGGTCCGTAGACCCAACGTCCTGACACGGGCAGTAATCTGTCCCTGGTGCCACCCTGCTGTCGGGGGATAGTGATATGTCATGTCTCTGGAGGTCCACACACCGTGGCTGCAAGCTATCCGGGGTGCTTCGTCAGGGTTAGGATAAGGAGTGCCGAAGCAGGTCCAGATCCGCCCGTCACCGGAAAGACTTACTGCAGAGGGAGAATGAAGAGAGAGATCATGACTGACAGCAGCGGTGGCTCTCACGGTCGGAACAGACACTGTAATGATACTGTGACTAATGCAGTGTGACTAATACCATAGAGTGAGCTCGGAATACAATGTCCATATACACAATCTATCAATGAGTGCTATCATTTTCTATCTAATACAGTGATTCATTTCTAAGGAAAACAGTAGCTAACATAAAGTAACCAGCCATAAGTATTTGAATATAGGCCAGTACCTGCAAAGCACAGTCAGCTACACAAACAACCCAAAACAGGAAAACAGGAAAGCAAGGTACTCACAGTCAGATCATGCTGCTGCTTTCTGAATACCAGTAAATCATTTCTGAATAACTGCAGCCTGAGCCTTACCCATGGCCATATATTGCTGAAACATCTGAATGAAGTATGGCTGCATGTCCTTGACTGGAGGAACTGGCTTGGTGTAAGGGTCTGCCAGGTTCCGAGCTGATGGGACTCTGGCACACCGAATCCAGTTCAATCTGACAAAGTCTCGGAGGACATGAAATCTGATAATCACATGCTTCACCTTCTCGGAGAGAAGGTGATGCTCGACAATAGATCTGCATGCATCATTATCCAGCAGTAGAGGAATAGGTAACTCCAGGCGGGGCTGAGCTGAGGCTGTACTGATGTATTCTCTGTTTCTGTTGTTCTGGAACTTAAGGGGTGTGATTTCATCTGTACTGAGTTCATCAGGAATTGTAGGAGAGTTTGGGCGGACTGAGGTCAGACCGTCTGCTGGCTTGTTTTGTTTGTCAAGCAGACGCCTGAGCACTGAGGTAGTCTGAAGAGAGGGCATGTCAAAGTGGATATCTGTGGCTGCTCTGTCAAGGTACTGAATAGCATGGTCAAGATCTGAGTCAAGGGGCTGCTGGGAATCAATACGGTGAGTAATAGAACCAAATATCTCAGTGAGCATGAACATCAGTGACACCAACCGCTGTGCTGCTGTACTGGCTGCCACATACTCTGACCCTGTGGAGGAGACCTCAGTGATGGTCTGCCTCCCTGAATGCCACTGCAGTATCATACCAGCCAGGAATATCACGGAGCCAGAATAAGACCGGGCATCATTCTCTAAGTCCCTAGCCAGGTCAGCATCTGAATAACAGAACATGGTGATGACCTTGACCGGAGTCTCGGGGTAGTAAAATGCCAGAGAGTAATGTGCCGTGCTGTCCATATACTGCGCAATTCTGATCAGAGCCTTCATAGACTCCTCAGAAGGGCATGATACAAACTGAGCCAGATAGATTACGGGATAGTAGCAGTCAGGTCGTGAGCCACGGGCCAGCCATAGCAGTGAGCCGAGGATGGATCTGTAACTGGGGACAAGGGATAAGTCTGGATTTGCTGGTTTCTTGATGATGAGCTTCGGGTCCATAGGTGTTCTGAAGGAATGGGCTGTGATGTTGTTGTTGGCCATTAAGTCCTTGATCTGTCTGGACTGGCAAAGGTAGATACCAGCCTGATCCTGTCTGACCCGCATCTGAAGAACCGATGTGACCTCTCCGAGATGCTTAGCCAGAAACCTGGCTCTGAAAGCTGCCCAGAAGGCATCCTCAAGCTCTGTACTGGCGACCAGAATGAAGTCATCCACATAGACAACACACATGGCCTTAACCAAATCAGTGTAGATGAAATATATGCAGTCATCATGAGAGGACTGCCTGAATGTCACCTCGCCGAACATAAAGCTGAGCATGAAAACCTTAACCAGTCTCTGCCAGGAAGCACCAGCCACCTTAAGGCCATACAGGGCATAGTGCAGTAAAGCACCACCGAACCCCTGATAGGTGTAACCAGCCGGAAATGATACCCATACTGGAACATCCAGCTTAGCATTCATAAAGGCCTGGGAGACATCGAAGTGACTCATCTTCAGACTGAAGATGCTGCCGAAGATGAAGGCTAGTCTGAAAGCATAAAGCTGAGGTGTGGTACAGGTGGTCTCCCACGGAAGGTAGCCGTATGTCTGCTTACCATTGGCACACAGTCTGGTTTTGAAGATCTGCCGTGTGCCGGATGGTGCTGAGGGGTCTGGTTTGAAGGGTCTGGAGAACACAAAGAGAGTGGTCAGGCCTTTGGTACCCGAGGGAAGGTGTCCCGGGACCATTTTGTTGTCGGCGGCCAGACCAGCCACTTCGGCATCCATAGCCTCCTGCCACTGAACTGCTTCTGGGGTGGAAAGTGCCTGTTTGACACCGTGGACTGGTTTGAGCTGGGGTGCAGAAATATTGAACATGTGCACCACCAAGTCCCTGGGTCCTGATCTGATGAAGCTGTCAGCTGAGGTGTACTGCTGTGGAATGTACTCGGGGCGGACATCTCTGCTGGGATCATCGGAGAAGGGAAGGAAGGCGGCGGCATGAGTGGACGGAAAGCCGACCAGGGTAGCAGGAAGGTCCATATGCCAACCATAGGTAGACTCTGGGGTAGACTCAAATATTACACCATAAGGTGTGCTGCTGCCTCTGTCGGTAGAGATGATGATAGCGCCATATGAAGGATGTCTGCGGCTCTCTCGGGCTCTGACAGCTGTCCAGATCGGATAGTGCTCATTGACCGAGACGGTCTTCCTATAGTGTGCGACATACACCAGCAGGTGTCTGTAGTGTGTACCGTCGGGTGTGGACTTGACATAGTGAACCACGTCAGTCCAGGTATTGTCCCTCGACGGAACAGAGAGAAGCACACAGCCGTAAGACTGTCGGTCGGAAGTGCAATAGTATGAGCTGATCTCAATGATCTGGGCATAGGTACAGTCGAGTGTCTCTGAGAAGGGAGATGGCCTGATAAAGGTAGCATCAGCCTCTCTGTCAGCTGCCATAGTGTCTGGGAATGCTGACATGGATCTGCCCAGGTGCTCATAGGTAGGTATCCAGTGTGGCTTACCCACAAGATGCACTGTGCCGTCGGAGGTGTCTAGGATCTTGTAGGCATTAGAGCCCATAGAGATACCAACCATGCGGCCTGCCCATGATCTGTTCTGAAGTTTTGATGAAATGCCTGGCTGTCTGCTGTTCCTCTGCTGACTGTCCATAACCACATAGCAGTGTGCACCAAATGCACGGAGACGACGGTACTGAAAGTGATGACCTGTCATAGTGTGGATAGGGGTAGTCACCACTTCCTTGTGTGGTGTAATGGACCACAACAAGGCACCATGCTTAGCCGCAAGCGGCCAGTAGCTGAGGTCAAGTCCAGAAGCTGTGAGGATGGATCGGATCATACGGGACAGGATGCCAGTGACATTCTCCGCATAAGGATTGTCCGTATGGACTGTGGGAGAAGAGGTCTGGTGGACAATGCCGTGCTGCTGGTAAGCTGCCCGGCATTTGGCATCTGCCATCTCAGGTGCACAATCAGTCCTCAGCACCATCTCAGTGTCTGAGACTGTAGAGGTGGACAGGAACAGCTCATCAATGCCGTAGGAGAGTGATCTGGTATAGGCAATGAATCTCAGAAGACACACATAGTAGTCTGCCTTAGAGGCAACGGTGAACACAAATAGGTATCTGGTGGAGATGTCAATGAAGTGGATACGGTATCTGTGCCCATTATAGCCACTGGGTGAGATGGGGCCTGTCATGTCTGAGGCCCATTTCCGGGCTGGCTGCTGCTGACTGGTACGGAGGCGGTCTCTGCTCGGGGCTGATTTTTGTTTGAGGCCCGTCGTAGCACAGACTGCACACCACTGAGAGCAGGTGGTAAGTGAAGCAAGAGCTGCTCTGGAACACTGTGGTCTGCCCAAGTCTACCCCTGGCATGTCATAGAGACGGAGGATACGGGTCATCGAGGCATGCCCGAGAGCATCATGCAGCTCAAGGGGAGGACTGACCCTGATCGGGGTGTGGCGGTCTCGGTAGAGGATGCAGATGGGAAAGGGTGTGCCATCGATGAAGACCCGACCAGGTCCACCGTCAGAACCAGCTGGGGTGAGAGGGTGTGTGGAGGTGTAGGTGTGTAGCTCAAGGTAGCTGAATAACCCCGTAGTACCAGTAGGCCAGATGTGTAATACCTCCATAGTACAGGTCTTATGCCAGATCCTGTGGGATGGCATATAGGGAACTATCCAGAAATATACAGTATTATGAGGGTCTAGAGGAAAGTCAGCATTGCCTTTAGTGAAAAGGCGGTCCAGAATAGATATAGTGAATGGCGGATTAGCATAAAAGTAATAACCAGTCAACTGGACGGAGAATATACTGTTCTGACTGTGATAGTGCTGAAGAGCAGGGTGATTGTTGCCCTCTCCGACTGGGAGAGAGTCGCCGAAACAAGAGACATCAAAGGCTGGTTCCCCCAGCTTGGCCGTAGCCGTAGGAGAACCATGAGTAGTAGCCCAGGTACTGTACTGACTGTTGGACCACATCCAGTCGGATGGGTCCCCTGATCTGTGCCTCTTCTTATTGCCTTGAAAGGACTGAAAGCTGACATCTGCTGACTCTGGCTCTGCCCAAAGATAGTCTGTGCCATCATCAATGATAGAGTATGTCCGGCCAGAGTCAAGATGGGTATATGTCATACTGATGAAGTCAGGTGATGAGAAACCCTCCCGGAGCATAACTCGAGTTGACAGGAGGGTTTTGGCGCCGTGTTTGAAATGGCAGCCAGGAATGCTATACTCATCAATGTCACCAGTCAGTATGTCTCTGCCGATCAGTCTCAGTGTGCCAGTGCCGTCAGTCCGTGAAGCGGGTCCAGTCATGACTGTACTGAAGGATATGGTCCTGCTGGTATCAAGGTCAGTGATCCTGTGTCTGGACCCGGTGATATTGCCGGTTGCACCGGAGTCACAGACAATGCCATCAGTGTCAGAGCCGGTGATAGAGTAAAGATGTATCATAGGGTCCTGGGAGAAGATGACTGAAGGGGGTGCACAGAATAGTCCAAACCAGGTACACATCTCCAGGGCTGTGTCGCCAACATACTGCATGGCGCCGTACAGCGGGGTCTGAGTCACAGGACTGCAGACAGCGGAGATCGGTGACAGGTGGTGACCAGCCTCAAAGTGAGCCTCGACGAGGAACTCCTCATAGACACTCTGGTAGAGACATGTCAGGACTATGCCAAGGAAGGCTGTCAGGAGCAGAGCTGATACTGCTCTGTACCTCTGGCGCCGCTTCTCAAGCGCCTGAAGGAGACAGATCTGGGCTGAGCTGTCTGGTGGGGAACCGTCGGAGCCACGAGGAGAACCATAGTGGCGGTGCTGACCAGAGTCATACTGCCAATACCAGTCGGAACCAGAGGAATATCCAGAAATATACCCAGAACCATCACCAGAGGAATACCCAGAACCATCACCAGAGGAACACTGCCGGGTGGCAGACCAATCAGGAGTGATACCAATGCCACCATCAGATAAGCCACCATCTGATAAACCACCATCCCCAGACCAAACTGACTGGACTGACTGGACTGATTGGACTGATTGACTGTACTGACTGACTGCAGTACTGCTTTTCCCACCTCCCATCTCCCCCCCCGGTTGACACAATGTCAATCCGTACCACACTCCCTGAACAGGTGCTGCGGCTGAGAGGGCCTCCGCCGAAGCACTTGCCAGGAAGCAAGTGAACAAGGCAAAGGACATGAATGCACACCGGAAGATAGAGACACCACCTCTACCGACACGCCGTGGCGGTGGAGGTGGTGCCTGTGTGTCAGACATGTGCGTGTCATCAGGCAGGTCAAGGGACTCATGGACCGGAGCGGGGACAGGAGGACACTGCTGAAGGAAAGAGGGGAAGAGACTCCCTTCTGTCGGGCGACCTCCAAGATTGATTGAGTTAAAGTTTGGGGCCGTGTCAGTGCCCCCAGTGTGCACCCGGTGCTCACTGGCTGGTGGGGACACTGACACGGCAGAGCCTGCATCAGACAGCAACAAGTCAGGAGGGCCAGGTGGCGGGGGCGTCACCAGAGGGGCTACACCCCTAGCTCCTAGTGAACTCTTTGATGTCAATAGGTTTCCGTGGCAAACGGTAGGGGACCTGTAGTCCTCCTCCCACACCCGCTCCCAGTGAACCTGCTCCAGGGATTTCCCTGGAGCAGACAGGGGGAAAGCAGGCGGGGGCACCGCACTGCTCCGTGACCCCTCCCTCAACAAAGATGCACTGTGAGTGTGGTGTGGGGAAGAGTGCTCGGTGGGTGCCGGTGCCGTGTGCATGTCACTGTCCTCACTGTCACCCTGCACCACCGTCATCCCTGCAAACAGAGAACAAGTCTCTGTGAGTGCAGGGACGGTGTGAGTGTGGTGGACGGGCGAGGGTAGTGACTCACACTGTGCTGCAAACAGCCTAGCAGACACCACCGACGAGTCTGCTCGGTCCTGCGGAGCATGATCCACAAGAGCCGACCCGTGCGGTGTCTGCTGTGTCTGTCCGGAGTGATACTCTCTGCAACAGGCGAGCACCACCGCAGCCGTGGACTGTGGTGAGTGCTGTGACACCTCGAGAGGTGCATCATGCTGTGCAGGGACAGGTGCAGAAGCAGGGATGTCAGGCAGCAAGTAGGGGGGAGTGGGAAAGGGGTCACAAGCCTTCTGTTCTGTGCCGGTCCGGAACATCCCGAAGTGCACCCTTCCGAGTGACAGCGAGACCTTCTCGGACTGGGCACAGAACTTTTGAAATTTGGCCTCCGCATGTTCCTGGAGACGGTCCCACTCCTGTTGTTGAGCCTCGGAGAGGCCGTCCCAGTCCCCATCGTCGTCAGACTCATCGGAGTTCCCGTGCTCCTGACTAGCGGAGTGAGAACTCTCCTCACTCTCACTGTCAGAGCACGAGTCCTCCTGGTACCCGACAACTGCTGGGGTGCCGTGCAGCAGACAAAAAGACTCTAGTGCCTGTTCAGACTCCTCGTAGGCAGTCTGAAACTGGGCGGCTAGGATCTCCGTCCGAGCATGCTCCGCAAGCAGCTTCGGGTCGAGATGGAAAGCATGAGCCGACATCAGCTTCGGGCAGTCGGCAGCCCTGTGTCCCTTTGACCCACAGGTCCAGCATTCCCCTCGGAACTGCTGGGTCTGCCGATCAAAGACGACACGAGACTTGCCCTTGCCCTTGCCTTTGCCGGTTTTCTGCTTCCCCTTACCGCCCGTCTTACCACCCTTACGGGGAAAGACTCCTGCACGGTAGCCAGAGCCAAATCCCTTAAAAGGGTTAGTACGACGGGGCGGAATGTAAGGACGGGAAGGGGTACGGTCAGAGACTCCCCTGCGGCCATGTGCACCACGGCTTCCGCCGTGATGCGAACCTGCATCATTGTAGAAAGCCGCTGTTAGTGGAGACTTGAGCTTCGTCCCCGCGTTCCTGTGCACTGCCCGTGTCTCACGGAAGCAGGTCAACAAGGAAAGCGAAGAGTCAGCGTCGAGCTTCTCCTCTGTGTAGGAATCATGCACCGCCTTGTAAAAGACGGGACAGATCCTACGGAGAAATAATGCGATCCGTGCCTTCTCCGAGATGGTCACGGTGCACCCAGGACCCAAGTCGGACTCAACGGTGTCCAGAGAAGTCTGGAACACGTCGATGTAATCCGCTGGGTCCTGGCCAGCTCTCAAGTCAACTCTGTCACCAGCGAATAGGAAGTCCGCAGCGCTGAACTCCTCGTGATCAGGCACAACGTGCCTCACGAGGTGTACAAGTGCGATCTTCCCATCCCCTGGGAAGAGTCTGTCAGCCTTGCGCAGGACACGCAAGGCGTCTCCTGCGCAAAGTGACTGAAGCAATTCCAACAGCAGGAGGTTCGCCTTTTTCGGAACCTCCAAACCGTGGTTTTGCAAATCGAGCATCAACGCCATCTTAGGGTGAACGAGCGTGAGTCTGGAATCGAGTTGCTCGACAAGGATGTCCAAAAGCAAACGAGAATTCTTCTCGCTGCTAGTGAACTTCCATGTCTTCGCAGACTCTCCAGGCTCGACGCACTTCCCCTTGATGACGCTGAGTAAAGCATCAAATTCCGCGGGCTTGCGCAACAACTCCCATGCGAGGTTGTTGCATACTGACAAATCTGACGTGTCCGGAGCATCCGCTGGAGTTGGTGTGCCATTCAGAGCTCCAAATTTAAGTTGCCGTTTTCTTGCCCCTGGCGGGTGCGTCAGCAAGCGTCGCGGCAGAACTGGCGGTGTGGCAAACGGAGTAGACGACATCTCGAACTCTAAAAGAAAGAACTACAAGCAAGATAACACTAGCAATCCCTAGCAGGATAATAAGCAAGCAAGCAATCAAATTTCACAACAGGAGCACCAAGAGGGTGCCAAAAAGGGAAGGGGAAAGAAAGCCTGTGATGCAAAACAACACAGTCAGCAGTTAGTGGTGATGGCGTGGAGGAGCTCTTCGTTCAGTCCCGCGATTTTAGAAGTACTCGCGCGAGATTGTCAGGGTCCCTACGGTTGATCAGGCCGTCCCAGGATTTTCCTAACTAATTTAAACGCTGAAACGGAACGCACGATTCCTCTCACTCACCACTACTTGCCTACTTTACTTCCATGATCCCTTGATGGCGCGCCCTCTTGGCGCTTCCCTAAGCGTTTAGCCGACCATAATCGGCTCCTAGCCTTAGGCCGGTGGTGGGGCCAAACCTGCGAGAAGACCCAGTCAGTCAAGACAGGTCAAACAGGAAGCACTGCAACGCTCAGGGTTTCGCACTCAGAATCTCTCTCAACATACAGAAGATATAATATATAGTTCTAGTATGCTGAGTGTGATGCGAAATGAGCTAGTGTGTGCTCTGTCTCATGTGACAACCGAACTCGATCAGAGGAGGTGACAATCAGGTCAGTGAGGTAGTCAGAGGTGTCGAGCCGTATCGGTGATGACAGCGGTCAGGTCGAGTCGGTGATGACAGCGGTCACGACGGGTCGGTGATGACAACTCTGATGACTGAGCTCGGACTGAATGTCAACTCCAGCAACAACAAACAGCTAAGAGCTGGAAACTGCTAGAGGGAGGCCTGTGCTTTAGCCAGGGCGGTCCCCTCCTAAAACTGCTGCTAGGATACTGCTTGCAAGCTAAGTTCCTACAGCTCAATTTTGCAGATACTCAGCCACTTTGAAAGTGGTCTACAAAGTTGCAGAGTTCACCAGAGTTGAAGAAGTGGTCAGTGTCAAAGAAGTTCAACCCGGCAGAACCAGAGTCCAGAAGCCATAATCCAGAACCAGAGCCCAGAGACCAGTGTCCAGAACCAGAAGCCAGAACCAG
Source organism: Cymbomonas tetramitiformis (assembly GCA_001247695.2). Lineage (NCBI taxonomy): Eukaryota > Viridiplantae > Chlorophyta > Pyramimonadophyceae > Pyramimonadales > Pyramimonadaceae > Cymbomonas > Cymbomonas tetramitiformis. Next base: position 46,343 of record LGRX02010280.1, on the reverse strand, counting down.
AATCCAGAAGCCAAGACCAGAAACCAGAGGCAGGAAAAGACTCGTAGAGCAAATTTAGGAATTCCGAAAATTGAAAATCAGAATCCAAACCCGTCGAAACCACAGAAGGAAAAGAAATGACGGAAGTAAAACAGCACGGCAAGTCTGACAGACTGTTGGCAGTCACCCCAGTGGGATGTACCGCTGCGGTGAATTCAGGGGCTCGATCGAGCATCACCGAACCCTGAACCGCTGACACACATGCAAGACACATGAGTGCGGGCAGGGCTAGAGACGCAAGAGAGAAGACCCTCGGCAATGTTGCCACACCGACACGTGACCGTGTAGCCGGTGGGGCCGAGGGAATCTCGTAGCTATGTTGGAGGCTGAATAGCCATGATTGCACAGACTTTGTCTTTCATGATGAATAGACCTCTGAGAAATGGTGTCTGAAAAATCAATTGACAACAACTCAACCTTTTGGTATGATGAAGAGCTGATGATCTTTGTTGCACTACAATTGTTTAATGTGCACTAATGAAATGCCTCGTGATATATAATCTCACAGGATAGGCATTGCTCAATGGCGATATGATCAGATATATAATTGATCAATGAAGACAAAATGGTTGGTATGGCTCATTCAGTAGGCATAATTACCTCAAAGAGATGCCAATACAAGGATACATATCAAGACATAAGGACAATAGGATTATTGTATAGCCTTCAAGGCAGCTAGCATTTATGCTGCATTGGTCAGCTCAGTGGCTTTGACCTTTCTAGGTGTTGTACTCAGGCCGTGGCCTGCAAGACTGTTTAAACGTTGGATCTGATTTGCGTTTCGTTGACTGAAGTTTATTATTTTACTTGCGGTTCGGCGTCTGATGAACGCTGATTTTGTTCTGTTTTACGGCATGTTCGCAGGTCGTGTTTCAAGTGCGCCAGTGCTTGCAATTAGCGGAACAGATTTCAATTTAAAAGTTTCAAACTAATTAGAGTAGTTTTAAGAGTAGTTTCGAAAGCTTGCAGCTTTCGGTATAATCCCTGACTTGTGATAGCATTATTAGCCTGAACCTAGATCCCACGCACTTGTAACTCTGTCAAGTACAGTGCCCGCTCGTTCATAAGAAACGGGTCATTTCGATCCAGCGGCCAGCGGGTCCCCTTTCTTATCGCGCCGATCCGGATTTTCCAGCGCCCAGCGAATAGGGCTCAAAAGAAATTTCTTAACTCTTGGACTTCCGCAGCGACAGACTTTCTTATCCCAGCCAATGATTTTCTTAATCCGATGTGAAGCCAGCGGCAGAATTTCTTAAACCCGAAACTCAAGAGTCCGCACGCTGAGAAGTGGGAGATATAGGTAATTATATATGATGTTATAACCGGGGGAATTTAAAATGAATAAAGACAGCACAATATGAAATACTGTACCCTGCAGAAGTTCGGTCTATGGTAATATGTGCATCGTCGTGAGATAAGATTATTGATAAGATCGTGTACAGTATGGTCTACTCTCCTTTCGTGTGTTATGTATGTTGCACCCTTTTGCATGTATGAAAAAAAGGTGCAACCGATGCAATTGGATTTACAATGATCGGTAGCCAGATCGTGACATATGCCATCATCGTGCATGGCACCGTTGGATTTTTGTATCGCGCATGGCACTGTGTCCCGTTGAATTTGATATCAGGGTTTAGGTTCAGCCTACTACGAGCTGAATCTCAGCCTACATATACGGAAATATAAGGGACATACTTTTGCAAAGGCTGGAAATTGTTTAATTAATTAACCGGTTGTTGCTTAAAATCGGGCCCACACTGTAGTCGCTAATTAGCGCCAGCTATTTCTTAATTATCGGCACCTAGTACGCTGGATTTTCTTATTGCGAGGAAGACAGATACGCTGTCCGGCTAAGCTCGCTAGAAGACAAACTGATAATCATATAGCTTGTGTCTGGCCGAAGCTTTATGCTCTCGGAAACCCAGACAGTGAAACGATGACTGTACTACTGTACTGTACTACTGTACAGTACAGTGCTAGGATGTCACGGACACGAGACGGAAGCAGGGTCGGGCTAGGGGCTAGTCAGAGCCCATAATAACTAAGCCTAAACCCGAAGTCCAGCACACCACCCGTGGGTGTGACTACCTAGCAAGGCAGGTACAGGGTATACAGCCACGTGATAACAAACAAACACCTACGTGCAACTCGGTGGAAACCGATCACTTCTAGCTGGGTGCCGGGGTCTTGACCCGGTCATCCCACTACTGGGCTAAAGCTAATCAAGCTGCCAGGATGATTGACCAGAAACTCAGCCACTTTGAAGCTGGTCAGCAGAGCTGAGTTCAGCGGTTGGGATGTAAACACAGAGTACTCCCGAAGTGAATTGCAGACTGTCTTTCTGAAATTGAGCACCACCAGGCCCAAGTGGGCAAGGCGGTTCCACAGCAGCAAGTAATAAATCAACTGAAGAATTCAGACAAGCAGACTCCCATGGCGGTTTGAACATTGAAGAAAGAGATGAAAGAACTCGATCGTCAGGCGGCCAATCACGGATGTCCAGAGAGCCAAGTGGCGGATCCGAAGCAAAGATACCTCCAGTAGACCGATGGACGGTGACTCCGGGCTCAACCAGGCCCCTGTCACCACCGCCCACGGCAACCAGAGATGCCGTAGCACTGGCCAGCAGAGAACAACAGAGCATCGAGGACATTAATGCACACCGGAGAAAACCCGGCGGCGCCCGCGGACGGTACATCGGAGCTGCTAGCGGCGATGCCCCCCTGTCAGAGCCATGCTCAAGAGTGCCGAAGGAGTCAAAAGCCTTTTGCTGCCCGCCGTCAGAGTCATCGTCAGAGCCTTGGTCGTTGTCAGAGACCTCAGAGCCAATGTCAGAAGCCTCAATCGTCATGCCAGCAAACAGCGGAGCCGGTGCAGAGTCGCCAAGCTGGAGCGATGGGACAGAACCAGGCAAGCCGAGAGAGCCAGGGACAGCCACTGGTGGGTCATGAGCCGTAGGCACACCACCAGCCACGAGTGCAGAGGGATCCCGAACCGCAGGCGGTGGCGGAATCGAACCCCGTGCACCCGAGTGGAACGTGGCCAGAGGAAAGTGAGCCACGCCGTCATCGTCAGCCGCCGCATCCTGAGCGGAAGCCGCCGCATCCCGAAAGTGCCGCAGAGACGTGGGCTCAGCCGTCACAAAAGAATGCGCCGACAGCTCGCACACCTCTGGGCGACCCTCCATCGTGCAGAGCGACTCGAAGGCGTGCTCATCCCCCGCGTCATAGAAACGCTGGAAACGAACAGCCAAGCAGTCAGCCTCGTAGTCTTCAACCGCACCACAATAGTGGGCAGAGTGAAGACCGCCGTTGGGGCATTCAGCATGCCAGTGCTTCAAACCACTTTTGGCACACACCGCATTCTGGCAGTGGGGCACGAAGGCACCACTCTTCTTGTCAAATGAGACAGGAGGAGCGGTGCCAAGTGGCTTAACACCAGCACGATGAAGCTTGGCAGCAGAGCGGGTAAGGTGCTTGCCCGCAGGCGGAGGCTCTTCCCGCTTCTGCCGCTTCAGGTCACGAATGTCCCGTTGCATGCGCTCCAGCTGCTTCCGCAGACTGGACAACGCCGCAGCCAGGTCAGACGCGCCATCGCCGAATGACAGAGCAGAGACAGGGGCGTCAGAGACTTTCAGGCCGTGGCGGAACTGCTCCCGCACACGAGCCTGAATAGTCAGGAGAGACACGCCCTGCCGCTGGTCAGCTCGAGCCAGAGAGTTAGCCAAATCACGGTATAGCCACGAATCGCCGAGAGCCTTCAGAAACTGCCGCTTCACCGCGTCCTCTGGCAAGTTGTGGGAACGCTGAACGTCCCTCAACAGGCCATTGAACCCGCGGATGCCACGGTCAGGATCTTTGCTGCTGGGGATGCGAACCGCCAGCAGCAACTCAAAAGAGTCAAAGGGTTCCGAACGTTCCTGGAGCATGCGCACCACCTCAAGGGCAGCGCGCTTGCCATCTCCAGGAACGTCGGACCCAGAGGCCTCAAGCCAGTCACGGGCAGGCGAGCCAGGGCGAGCCAGAAATGTCAGAGCCGAAAGCAACAACTCATTCGCCTCATGTCTAGCCTCAACCGCCATGTCAGTCAAGTCAAACAGGGGAGCAAACGCCGATGACTGAAGCACGAACTGTGCGCGCAACTCATGCATTAACTGTGAAAAAATGTCCACTGCGTCCGCCTCTGTCCCTGCAAAGCGCTCCGATTTGTCGCCAAGAATCTTTGTCGCAACGGTTTTGGCAACCTTCCTGTCGAAATTGTCACGAGCCAGCTGCTTACACTTGTCCAATATTTCCCTCGCAGCTGCGGTGGTCGGAGCCGGCAGCTGCGGGGTGTGTGGCGTCGCAGAATGTTGCGCACCCACATCATCGAAAATAGTTTCTAATCTACGGACGCGAGACCGCGTCATGTTGTTCGTCGTGGTAACCATGATAGAGAGAGACAGGGGAGAAGGTCGAGCTAAACAGGGAGATGGTGGAAGAACGCTTACAGCGGCCAGATAGTTTGTAGAAGTCTCAGCTGACAGATCAAAATTCACAGACTGTCGTAAGCGAAACCATGAGAGCGGCCAAAATCAGTCACGTGTGGAACGACCTCGCCGGAGCCAGCGGCGCACGAAACAGATTAACTCTCGCTGCGACGATGCTTCCGTAAAATAAAAATAACCCGTCACCAACTGATCTCCTGTGCAGCGAAGGCGAGCACAATGCGTGCCGCCATCACTGCCAAGTCAAAAGGCCATACTGAAGAGTAATCCACCACCGCCCAAGTGGGCGCTCAACCCCTCCTACGTCCTACTTAGCCGAACATGGCAACAGCAAGGCGCTGTGCCATCATCAGAATCACCGGAAAGCCGGTGCGGCCTATAACCTGCGAGGAAGACAGATACGCCGTCCGGCTAAGCTCGCTAGGAAACAAACTGATCATCATATAACTTGTGTCTGGCCGAAGCTTTATGCTCTCGGAAACCCAGACAGTGAAACGATGACTGTACTACTGTACTGTACTACTGTACAGTACAGTGCTAGGATGTCACGGACACGAGACGGAAGCAGGGTCAGGCTAGGGGCTAGTCAGAGCCCATAATAACTAAGCCTAAACCCGAAGTCCAGCACTTATTTCTGATCGTCAAATTCCAGCGCTTTTCGTATTCGCTGGAAATTTCTTATTATTCTAAATCCCAGCGGCTGGTTTCTTAAAAAAAAGTTTCTTATGAACGAGCGGGCACTGTAATGTTATTTATCCAATGATGATGACGTATTTGCAACTTAGCATCGCAACCTTTAAACTTTCTGTGTACAGCATGCACACCCTACGTTTCTAGACGGGTTCAATACACGTGTTGAACACGTATTGGAGACATATTGGAGGCATATTGGAGACGGTATGCTAATATCTGGACATTCCAATACACGTGTAACATATTGGCCAAACTATTGAACCGCGATCAGCCTGGACACAGCGAAAATGAGTATGCTAGCATGGGCACCCAAATGGTGTCAGACTCACCCACTAGCACTTGGTATCATCTAAGGAAGGGTCTAGCGTTATGGGGACAAGTTTTCACGGCATTTGGACGCGTATCGCGGAAGTCGGTTCTGGGGGGCTTTTTGAATTGGGGCCCCGATGTATTGAAATAAGGCAAAACGATTGGAGGGGTGTTCAATATGTCTGCAACCGCCCGCAACACACGTATTGAACATGTGTTGAACACATGTTGAAACATTCACGCATAAGGAATCGTTCAATACATGTGCAATATGTCTACAATCAGATGAATCATTCAACACGTTTGCAATATAAGTGTTGAACACATATTGAAACATTCCCTCATGCAGAATATCTTTAGTACATGTGCAATATGTCTACAATCAGATGAATCATTCAACACGTTTGCAATATATGTGTTGAACACATATTGAAACATTCCCTCATGCATAATATCTTTAATACATGTGCAATATGTCTACAATCAGAGTGAATTATGCAACACATGACTGCATGGGGTAAAGGGGTAAGACCCCCCTGCTGCTCACATATTGCATAATACTTACAATATGTCCGCAATACGTATCCGGTATATTACAGGTATATCAAATGTGTACAGAGGCACTACTATGCGTCATCACACTTTCTGCAGTACCACATTCCAGTGGGGATGTCGGTGAGCCCTGCGCATCGCACGTGCATAGCCTCTTTGCAGCCTGCCCTCTCACACAGAAGGAGCTCGCCACCGACTCTACACTTCCCGCATGTGTCAAAGTGACCATCACTACCTACGGGCCTATCAACGAGTGCAAGTTTCTCCATATTGCGGTCGCTCGTATCAAGTATCACCGCTGAATCCATGCAGGAGTGTTTGACTATCACTACTTGCGCTTGGACTTGATTGGCCAGTAGGTAGGGCTCTCGGTTGTCCATAGTGTACTTGGAGGTGTCCCATGGGTTGAAGGTGTAGTAAGCCTTGGACACAGTCTTGTCCACGCCGAGGATGGAGTTCTTCAGCTTGAAGCTTGCGATCTGAGCTTCCGTGGGCACGGGTAACCAATCACACTTTAAAAAAGTGTAGAGCACACCGCCAATGCTAACCCGCAGAATGGCGTTGATGATACCATACCTGCGCACGAAATGTTCAATGTTTTTGTAATATACGTACAACATACCCTCAATATGTTGGGGACGTATTGCATATATGTTGCAGAGATATACGAAAAGGCAAAGAAGCATGCAAACTGGTGGTTGAGGTCGTACCTGTCCTCCCACTCGTCATCGGCATCGGCATCATTCTTGGGGAAGGATGCGCGGACGAAACACTGGGTTGTCACTTTCCCTTTGTCCCCGTCTCTAGTGCGATAGAAGACACCGCCGATGTTCACCTTGTTGTACTTGGAACACATGGGTTCGGGACCCATCATGAGCGACTTCTCGTAAGCCGTGTATTGACGACCAAGCCATCCTTCAGGGTCCTCCAATGGACCGAACGCGATCGCGGGCACGCCACCCACCTCTTGTCGGTACCTAGAACGTGGATTTGCATGTTTAGAGCGCGCGGCATTCTCCCTGTGATGACAACATATTCTTAGTATACTTACAATATATGATAAACATACAGAAACAAGTTGACAATATGTTGCAGGTATACTACAGATAGTACATGCGTGCGAGCTTGCAGGTTGCACCTCCGCCGGAACAGGTCGTACTCAGCATGTTGTTGAAAAAGCTTTCGGTAAGCGGGAATACTCGCTCGCATCCAGCGGGTCAGTTGGTCAATCTCCAAGGACGTTAGCTCCAATGGCTTGCCCTTCTCCCCGAAGGTAGTGACCACGATGCCGGGAGCGGGGCCCGCCATCAAAGCCCGCGGGACACGGCCGGCAGTAGCTCTTTCTCGGTTCAAGAGCATGGTCAGGATGCCTCGTAGGGAGCGCAAGGTTTTCAACCTTAGATAGCCGTTCATGATGCTTGCCACGGGGAACGCATTGTTCTTCACCCACCTAGCTAGCTTGCCATTCATGGACTCGAAGGCATACATCCACCATTCACGCACAGGTCCGAATCGCAGGAGCAGATCGGCCCAGTGCCAGATTTTATGGGTGTTGATTGCAAGCCACTGTGGAGGACCATTCGCTTCCAAGTCCTCAAAGAAAAGTCTGGTCTGCTCTCTCAAATACTCCATATCCTGCACGTACGAATCAATACGTTTGTAACATATATTCAACATACCTGTGACATGTGGAACTCATATCACACCAACATTGAATACGTACCCGAGGTTCTATGGAATGCGCAGTGCATTCCCGTATGATGATAGTCAGTTTGGACACAATGTCCTGCAGCGCATTGTCGACTTCACCATCATCGCGAGGCCAAGAGGACAATACCGCCAACAACTTGGACTCGAAAGCCTTCAAAGCCGCATGCGCCTTGAGGTGCTTTGCGTATTTTGCGCCGTTGGAGGCGGTTGAGGTGCGCAACAAATGCTTATGCCCATCGCCCCACCGGGTGACTCCCCGCAACTCCTTCAAGAAGGCGAGTGCTGTTTCCCGAGAACGTAAGGTGGTCGAAGCCTTCGGACGCGGTGGGATCCCCCATGGACCGTTTGTCATTTTGTACACCTCATGCGGTTCCCCTGTCCGTGTTGCCGTATACCGTCAACACGTGTATGACATATTGAACACAATTACAGAAATGTTGCACTAATACAAAACTCACCTTTCGAATTCTGCACCCACTCCGTTTGCCCCCATTCTGGGTGCAGGCCCTCCTCCTCGGCAAAGTTGCGCGCGGCCTCGTTGAAATCCAGCCCAAGCAGCGTTGTTGCAAGCCTGTTTCCCAAGTTCATGATTTCGTGCATAGGATCATAGAGCCAATCCAACGCCAAGTTAAAGTACGACAACCTTGCGAATGCGGCGGGCAACTTGAATCCGGTGGCCGAGAAACGTTCCGCCATGTCCGCTTTCGACCAACCTGATTTGGAAAGTGCCTCGTGTATTTCGCCCATTCGCTTGACAAACTCATGCGTGTAGTTCTCCGGCGGCCCTGCATGGCACGTGCACAAGTAATACAACATATCTGTGGTATGTTGCAGGCATGTTGATGCATGTTGCAAACATGCTGCAAACAATCAAACTGGGTGGCATAGCGATGAGAGCGTACCAGGAGGATGTTGCTTGAAGAATGCGTAGAAGATTCTTCCCAGCGCTGGACTGTGACATCCTTTCGTACGGCACAACATGCAACACTTGTAGGCGTTTACATCCATTCGCTTCCCGGCATCGACCAAGCCTTTGTAATCCATGATCACCCCGAGTAGCATGCACCGTACACGAACATACTCCTCGGAAAAGGCGTCCCAAACTCCGCAGCCCGTCTCCCACAACTCCTCCAACTCGTCGACCAGCTTGTCGTACAAAAGAGTCGTATCGGCGGGATGGATGCCATTAAGAATACCGTAGACCTCAAGGTACTCGTACTTGGAGCGTATCTCCGGCGGCAAGTTCAAGATTTGGAAATACATGGGAAACACGCCCGCCTTGTTTTTCCATACGGAAGCCCCATCCGCGCAGAACAGGATGATTATATTCCGCAACTCCTGGAAAAACTCTGGGTACCGCGCCTTCTTCTCTTTCCACGCATCTCCGTCTGCACACTCCGGACAAAATACAACTCACCGCGGTATACATACAACTGTATGTGTACATCTGCAATATGTCAAAGACATACGTTAAGTGTATTGCGGATATGCCCTTTGCAGATCCTATCACAAGCATTGGGATCATAGACGCGTGCTGGGCTCTTACCCCAAATTGTGTCTTTGCGTCCACTTTCAGGAGACGTATGACGGCCATGCGCCCGCATGAGCTCAGCAACTTCAGGTGAATGGAATAGCCTCCGGAAAATTTCCTTCAAGGGCCACCAAAGGAATTGCAATCGCGGCTTCTTCGGAGTGCCATCCTCCGGAGTGCCATCCTCCTCCGCCGCTCCAAAGCTTTGCCACCGGCATTCTTTACAGTGTGGACAATGATCCGCGTTCTCCAACTCCTTCTCGTACAAACAACATCCATTGACGCACATGTCCACTCGTTGGTACGGCGTACTAAAAGCGTCGAAAGTACCCATAGCTTTAGCGAACGTCAAGGGGAAATGGGTTTCGCGAAGCTCATCAAAGTTGTGAAGTAGGATCTCACACAACGAGGAAAACGATTTTTGGGTCAAGTTTTCCTCCAAGTTCCATTCCAGAAGATCCGCGAGGAGCTTAGTTGATCGCCGCACGTTGTGGTCCTGCGTACACATCGCAATTTCAGTGGTTGTCAATACATATGCAATATACTGCAATACATTGTCAATATGTAGGAGATATGCATACTACATATTGCACGTGCAGTTCACTGCACGATATTTGGCATAATAACGCGTTCTTACCGTCTCTCCTCCGAAAAGCTCCTTTGCAGCATTCACAATACTTTCCAATTGTGTAGCAATCGCTGCTTTAACGGAGTGGACGGCATCTCCGTCGTCTTCTTCATCGAACCCCAAATCCTCCCCACCGCCATCCTTGGTCTCACCATCGGCATCCTCGGTCTTAGGCGCATCGCCATCCTCGTCGTCGGGAACTCCGGCCTCGCCGCCTTGACTCGACACATCCTTGGCTTCCACGTCCTGTTGTGCGTGTACCACCTCGTCTTCTGCGCTTGTCCTCCCGGCTTCCTCAGCATGTTCGCCCTCCTTGTCATCCATCGTGACGTCCACATCCGTATGTCTGTAGGAGAGTTGCAATGCACCTTCAACACGTTGTCAACATATTGCGAATGTGTTGTCACGCAAGCTTGCCCAATCATTCATGGGAGAGAAAGGGCGTAGAGTACCTTAAGGTTTCGCCGCGGTTGCCACAAACTACAGCATCGATTTCTTCAGGGTCCGGTGCGGGTGGCTGGATCTGCCCGTGGAGTTTCCGATGTCGTGTGCGGGTGGCCTTGCTCACCACGTTTCCACGTAGGTCAACTCCGTAGCACATGGCACAATCGCATAGAAACCGCCCTCGCTCCAATGTTACGGTGCCCACATTTCGACGATGCATTGCATGGAGCGAGAGCCAAGGATCGGCTTCGCCCGCCGTGTCCTTCACCTCACCCATCTCGGTGTCCTTCGCCTCAGCTGGCTCTTCCACCGGAGATCTGCTTCGCCCACCGCAGTATATCTCCCATACATATTCAATATACCGGCAACGGTTTCTGATATATTGCAACATATTATATCATGAAAAATCAGTATGCAAGTTGAGGTGCCTAAATATTCGTACATACCTCATGGGCTCTTCCATCTCGGCAGCCATGGCATCCGTGGTAACCGCAATTAAAGACCAAACTCCAACCGCACGGATCAAATCTGGCCAATCATTTATTGTCGAAACGCTCCTCCAATGTCGCCCAAGGCACCGAACCTCCCGCACATTGTCTCGTGTAGGATTATCGAGTTGAGAGTCGTCGGGCAGCAGCGAGCCGTATGTAGTCGCCTCGAAGTTGCCATCGTGTACTAGGTAGACAACAGTTTCCATACGGATCGGTGTCAAAATTGCTTGATGAGCTTCGAAGAAGTCGTAGGCTTCTTCCGCATTCGATGGTAGGTTGTCTCCCTCGGGGGTAACGTCAAGTGGAAATTGGTGAGGACTACGTTCCGCGTCAACAGTGACTACATCCATGAATCCAGGAATCCCGAAATAGTACCTGCCGTCGTCTAAACCAGCTGAATTTGCCGCCTCGTGCGCCTCGGGGGGCGCCTCGCCCGCATCTCTGCACAATATCGTCCCAACATGTTTCCAACATCCCATCAACATGCTGCAACCATCACGATAGCGTGCTGCAGCATAGTTACGGCGAAAGCAAGTAGGCAAGGAAACATGATGAGATGTATCACCTGGAAAAGCTCTTCGATATGGACGATGAACTAGTCGACATTGAGGATGCCCGCAAGTCAGGCATGCTACTTCCGATGGTCCCATCTAAAGCATGCCCCTCGTGCGCCTCGTACGCCTCGGGGGGCGCCTCGCCCGCATCTCTGCACAATATCGTCCCAACATGTGTTCAACATCCCATCAACATGCTGCAACCATCACGATAGCGTGCTGCAGCACTATTGCAGCGAGCCACGTGAGGAATGGTGGGAGGGAAATCATGCCCCACGAGAGTCCCTTACCTTGCACTCCCGCCGGCTAGTGGAGGGCTCGTGGGTGCCTCAGCATTGGGCGGCGGGGGGGACTCCTTGCTTTGGGCCTCGTGCGCCTCGGGGGGCGCCTCGCCCGCATCTCTGCACAATATCGTCCCAACATGTTTTCAACATCCCATCAACATGCTGCAACCATCACGATAGCGTACTGCAGCACTATTGCAGCGAGCCACGTGATGAATGGTGGGAGGGAAATCATGCCCCACGAGAGTCCCTTACCTTGCACTCCCGCCGGCTAGTGGAGGGCTCGTGGGTGCCTCAGCATTGGGCGGCGGGGGGGACTCCTTGCTTTGGGCCTCGTGCGCCTCGGGGGGCGCCTCGCCCGCATCTCTGCACAATATCGTCCCAACATGTGTTCAGCATCCCATCAACATGCTGCAACCATCACGATAGCGTGCTGCAGCACTATTGCAGCGAGCCACGTGAGGAATGGTGGGAGGGAAACCATGCCCCACGAGAGTCCCTTACCTTGCACTCCCGCCGGCTAGTGGAGGGCTCGTGGGTGCCTCAGCATTGGGCGGCGGGGGGGACTCCTTGCTTTGGGCCTCGTGCGCCTCGGGGGGCGCCTCGCCCGCATCTCTGCACAATATCGTCCCAACATGTGTTCAACATCCCATCAACATGCTGCAACCATCACGATAGCGTGCTGCAGCACTATTGCAGCGAGCCACGTGAGGAATGGTGGGAGGGAAACCATGCCCCACGAGAGTCCCTTACCTTGCACTCCCGCCGGCTAGTGGAGGGCTCGTGGGTGCCTCAGCATTGGGCGGCGGGGGAGACTCCTTGCTTTGGGCCTCGTGCGCCTCGGGGGGCGCCTCGCCCGCATCTCTGCACAATATCGTCCCAACATGTGTTCAACATCCCATCAACATGCTGCAACCATCACGATAGCGTACTGCAGCACTATTGCAGCGAGCCACGTGATGAATGGTGGGAGGGAAATCATGCCCCGCGAGAGTCCCTTACCTTGCCTCTTGCATGCCACGAATCCTTTCGACAATCCGTTGCAAGCAATTAGGCACCGGTGGAACAAGTCGAAACGATTTCCCCTTAAAGGTTACCGTTGCCGGTTCTAGCTCCAAGATGTCGGAAGGTGGTAACCAAGTCGGCCACGCGGTATTGTCTGGAGATAAATCGTGCGCCAATCTGGAGAAATCGTGCGGGAGCAGTCGCGTTGGCAGCCACTTATGATGCCATACCGTGTCCACTTCCACATAGTGCGCATCGACTTTCCTGCAATGTGTTCCAGGATCCCTACAATATAATCTCAATATGTATGCAACATATGGTAACCATGTTGCATACATGTAGCAAAGAGTCCTGTGAAGCAAGAAAGACACAACCTCAACGTCGAGAAGAAAGAGAAAGGGTGCTACCTCGCGGACAACTCCAGTTCCCTCGTAGATATTGGAAGATGTGGAGGCGCAATCCACGCCAAAAGGCGTTCCTTCTTCGTAATCGTTTCATACTCCGGGTCGCGGAAGCCTTCCGCGGTACTCCAACCTTCCGGGAATATGAGCTTGATATTGGGAGGGGGTTTGAGGGATGTACCCTCCTGAGCATTGGAAGGTTTGATCGGCTCTCGATCGGCTAAGCACCCGCCTTGCGCGGGATTTCTCATCGCGCGCTTGGCTAACGAAGATTGTTGTACGGGGGGGGCCGCCTTCCCTTGGACGAGGGCGGCGGCTCTAGCCGAAGGCAAGCCGGTTCGATGTCGCTCCGCATCACTTGGTGATGATGATTGAGGGGATCGTTCATGGCGAGGTCGCTTTTCACCATGAACAATTTGATCTCCTCGGACCATACTGCATTGAAGTCCCCTTTACCACGCCCATCACCCTTCGAAAATGTACTGCAACTATGCTGTAATATATTGGACATATACTGCGGACATATTGACGATATGCTGAAGGAACTTTCAAGTAAAGCAATAACCCAAAAGTAGGTTTTCGGACCCCCCCCACAAAAACGCACACAAGCTATGTCGCAAAATATAGCTCCTGAGTCCATATAACAAGTCTCACCAGAATTGAAGAACATGTTTTTTCAACTTTTTTAGGGCTCACTTCAACACTTCCGCAGCATACTGAAAGGGGGGGCTAAAGGCAGGGCTCAAGGTCTTGAGCCCTCACGTATTGAAGTGAGCCCTCACGTATTGAAGTGAGCCCTCACGTATTGAAGTGATCCCTGCCTTGAGCTCTGCAGGCGGTTGCACGCGGTTGCACGCATATTGACCTTTACAAAAATTTAAAAAACTTTTTAGAGGAGAATCTGTTCAATACTACTTCAATACGGGAGGGCTCACTGCAATACGTTACCGCTTGCAGGCGTATTGAAATGGCGTATTGGAGATGTATTGAAAACTGCTGATGTCAGCTTTGCCAGTGCCACGTCAGACGGATCTTCGCAAAACTGACTTGGCACTTTTTCGACCCATCTCCAATACGCCATTTCAATACGCCTGCAAGCGGTCGCGTATTGCAGTGAGCCCTCACGTATTGCAGTAGTATTGAACAGATTGAACGATTTTCGGGGAAACAATTTTGGAATTTTAATTTTTAGGAGAATCTGCACCCCTCGTTCGTGAATCGAACGGCCGAATTCGTAACTCAAGAAGTACCCCCAAAATGACCCCTGAGATGGCCTGGATAAAAAAGGTTGTCATTGACCTTTAGATGGAGGTGGTACACTTCGCCAGCGAGGAGGAGCTCAACTCCTCGCAGACAAGGTGTATACCTCCAGTGGGACTCGAACCCACTACCGCAGGCTTTGAAGACCGACGGCCAACCACTAGACCATTGTGACAACGTGATTGAAAAGATGTTGCGTACTGGGTTAGACTACAGTAATGAACACAAATGAAAAATCGGGTTAGACGTTCCCCCCCCCAAAAAAAAAGAAAAAGAGCTGCACGATGCACGAGATGCACGATGCATGATTGACGAGATGCACGATGGACGAAATTTCAAAATGCATTTCCTAACGGTCGGTCGTCGCAGGTGCAATGCGCCCGATACATGCGGCCAACATGTGTGCACGATGCATGGTAACACCCATCGCGTACGGAAGGCCTCCTGGAAGCACGTTGACGTTCCAGCAGCCGCCCTTCCAGCACGTTCCAGCACCAGCCAGCAGAGGTGTAAACAAAGCCAGCAGAGGTGTAAGAAAAGCCAGCAGAGGTGTAAGAAAAATGTCAGTCAAAGAGTTGCACGCTGAGTATGTAGAAAGCTGCGAGCTGTTTGGCGTTGAGCATACGCACGAGGGCTTCGTTGACTACGTTGCGAAGGTGAGGGCAAAGGGGACACCTAGCGAGCCCAAAGGGATCGAGGAAACCCCATTGGCTTTCCTCGACAAAGGCAAGAAAAGGGCGAAGGAAGACGACGAGGACGATGAGGAGGGAGGGGGGGAAGGGAGCAAAAAAAGGCGCAAGGGGGCTCGAAGCGCGTTCGAAGCTCAACTAATTAAAGCATGTCACGAGGAGTTTGGTACGTACTAAGCATGCGGCTTCGTTTACTTAACTTGGTTCCTTCGTTGCATGAAAAAATATTGATTTGGGAAGGGTTTGGGGAGAATTACTTGCAGAATTGCGCGTGAAGGACGGGCGTCTTGAGCCCCTACTTCACGTGCCGAAGCAAGAGTCCGCGGTGTCGAAGTACGTCACCGCGGTACAAAACCGCTGCAAGTGGGCGACCGCGCCCACTAACTCCTTCGTGCGGGCGAAAGCCCGTTCGATCGTGAACAACAACCGATATCTTTGGAAGTGCGGCCGGTGGGCGACCGACACGAAAACCGGAATGTGTACGTGGGTGGACCCCCAAAAGCTACATCCGTACACCACGTGTATGGAGGAGGGGGTCCCTACCACATGCCCGGTGCGGCAAATCGCCAAGAAGATGGAGGTGCTCAAAGCCCTCCCCGAATTCGAATTGGAGGAGGGGCCTAACAGCAAGGTGGAGTGCTTGCAAGGGGAGGCAAGACAGCGGCTGGGTACGTTCCCACCCTCTAATACACTTGACACACGCTCGCAGTATATGTGAAGCATGCCACAGCACACCTTGAGCATACTCAGCATACTTGTGCACCTTTCTGAAAGGTAGGGCAACAATATGCCTGCAATATGTATGTAATATACCTGCAACATACCTGTAACATACCTGTAACATACTGTACACATACGACATAAAACTTACGGTTGATAGCATTTTTTGTTTGCAGTCGCCTATCTCTACGACCACAACGCCCCCGACAAGGACGACGAGGAGGAGGCTGACCGCCTGGAGGCGGATGCCAAGAAAAAGGAGGTGGAGGCCAAGGCCAAAAAAGCACCCGCCTCCGCATCCGCATCCGCAAAGGGCAAGGCCAAGGCCTCGGAGGGCCCCGCCTCCGCATCCGCAAAGGGCAAGGCCAAGGCGGCCGCGTCACCGGCCCCGTCACCGGCCAAGCCCGCCAAGCTTGCCAAGCCCGAAGCCCCCAATGTTGAAGACATCTTCAAGGTGGGGAAAGAGGTGGTGGTGTACGCGGGGGCTCAAACGGAGTACGAAGCGATGAAGAGTTCGCTCCGTCCCGACAAAGGCGGACTCGTGACGAACACCGGCCGATTGAAGGCCAACGTCGGGCTGTTCGCCGGGTTGGTGGTGGCGAATGCGGTTGGGGATATTCTCCCCAACCACATCATGGACGGCCCCGATTTCCCCCTCACCGAGGGGCTCATCGGTATCAAGGTGCGCACCAACCCTTTCAATATGTGCACAATATGTGTACAATATGTCTGTTATAGTACTGTAATAGTACTGTAATAGTACTGTAATAGTACTGTACTATATTTCCAATATTTGACACATGTATTTCGTTTGGTGGGGCTGCAGGTAACTGATATCCTCGACATGAAGATGCTTTGCAAAGAGAAGCCATATGCATATGTCCGCAGCGCCATCTCCTACATCATGAAGGAGGTGGACAAGCGCCTCCCGGAAGGGATGGACGCTAGCCACCGAGTGGGGAATCCCGGCTCGGAGGCGTCCCTCCTCTTGCAGAAGGCCTTCATGCGCGAGGGAAGAACAAAAATAAAAACCTTGTAGTGGACGTAGCCTACGTACGGCAGGGGGAGCATTTGTGAAACAAATTTGACAATTTGTAATTGTATTCAATATTAATTGTGTTCAATATGCCTCTCGTTGACATATGCAATAGGTCCACAGCATACTTGCAGCATGTTGAATATGTCTGTGCAATATGCATGCAATAGGTCTTCAGTATATATCCAATATAGGCAACTTTTATTTCAATACATATGCAATATGTCCACAGTATATATACAGCATATTGAATTTGCATGTTCAATACGTATGCAATAGGTCCGCAGTATGTATCCAACATACTGAATGTTCCGTTTCAATACATATGCAATATGTCCGCAATATATATACAGCATATTGAATTTTCATGTTCAATACGTATGCAATAGGTCCGCAGTATGTATCCAACATACTAAATGTACCGTTTCAATACATATGCAATATGTCCGCAATATATATACAGCATATTGAATTTTCATGTTCAATACGTATGCAATAGGTCCGCAGTATGTATCCAACATACTAAATGTACCGTTTCAATACATATTCAATATGTCTACAATATATATACAGCATATTGAATTTTCATGTTCAATATGTGTGCAATAGGTCCGCAGTATGTATCCAACATACTAAATGCACCGTTTCAATACATATTCAATAGGTCCACAATATATATACAACATATTGAATTTACATGTTCAATACGTATGCAATAGGTCCGCAGTATGTATCCAACATACTGAATGTTCCGTTTCAATACATATTCAATAGGTCCACAATATATATACAACATATTGAGTTTACATGTTCAATACGTATGCAGTAGGTCCGCAGTGTGTATCCAACATATTGAATGTTGACTTACAATATGTATACAATATGTATACAATATGTATACAATATGTATACAATATGTGGGCAATATGTCTGCAACATGCCTTCATAGTGTTTGCGACATGCATGGTGCATGTCTCCAACCCTATACTACACATGTGTTGAAGGCATATTGAAATAACTCTCTGCATCAGAACTTCAATATGTCTCCAATACATGAGGGCTCACTGCAATACTATGTTGCACACATGTTGGAGCGCTTGCAGGCATATTGCACACATATTGTAACATTTTTTATTGTATTGAACATTTATTGTCAATACGCGTGCAATATGCCTGCAATATGTGTTCAATACGATGTATTGCACGCGTCCAGAAACGTAGGGACACGACATCATAATGTATGTGTGCAAAGAAATATGAAAACAATGTAGCAACAATTGCAAGTGTATTTTGGAACTGCGCAGTACCCCTTAACCCTGCATACCTGCATATTCTCACTGTAAATGTATTTGGAGCCATGGTTCCAAGTCTTTGGAACAATGTCCGTTTAAGCCTTTGGAGCCATATATGTTTAAGCCTTTTGGAAACGTTGTTCCAAATCGTTGGAAATGCGGTTCCAAGCGTTTGAAATTAATGAAATGTATGAAGCAAAATAAATGTATTTGGAACCATGGTTCCAAGCCCTTAAGGGTTGCTAAACCAGAAGGTTCTGACCGGTCAGATGAATACGCTGGACGATCTGATCGGTACCCTCGCTCGATCTTGCATCAGCGACGCTCACCTTAGCATTCTACCCAGCATGTTGTCACGGTCTCGGCAGGCCTCGGGCAAGAACGCAGGAAGGAACGCGCGGACCTTCCACCACGCTCTAATGGAAGCGTTTGAGCTGATGGAGTCCCTGCATAGGGTGCTCCGGGGTCACACGTCTCACCCCGTGCCCCCCGACACGGCCCGTGACAACTTTGTCGTGGGCAGTGATCTGAACGGGTTTTCGCGTGTGCAGGTTGTGGGCCAAGCATCAAAAATCACCAGATCGGAATATAAAATGGATATGTGTGTGATCCTATCCACCTTCTTCCCCCCTCGAGGAAGTGTGAACACATAGGCAGTCAGTTGCCTATATACCTCATAGCTTATAGCTTATAGCTTATAGCTTATAGCTTATAGCTTGCAGTCCTTTTAGGAAGCAGCTGTTACATTTTTAGGGTTGCAGCCCTACAGTCTTTGGGTTGTAGCCCTGCAGTTTTTGGGTTGTTGCCCGAAATATTGTCATGTCTGTGCTGATTTCAGCATGACAAATATGCCAAACACGAAGTGTTTCCTATTATTTAGGTGGCATTTAGGGTATGTTACGTTACAGTGACCCTTATCCCCCACAGTGATATTAGGGTGTTACTTGGCATCAGTAACCCTAAAATAGGTTAAATTAAAGCAGTATAAACATTTTGCAAAGATATTTAAGCAAAACTGCATTCAATTTTTCACTGTGTGCCACGTGGTTTTTTAGAGGTACGTTACACCCCTGACACACACACACACACACGTGATTTTAAGGGTGTTACAGGGTGTTACAAGTGCTGCATAAATCAGGGAATATTTATTGATAGCTGAATAATCAGATCAGCAAAAAAAATCAACCCGATTTTTTCATTTTGAAATCATGCGTGGAGAGTTTTTACGCATTTCGTTACAGCCAATATGTACACCCCTATATATTACACACCTAATATCTAGGGTGTTACACGAGATATGACCAAGGTCATTATGTTTTTCTGATACCTTAATAGGTATAAAATCATAATATCAAATAAAATGGGGTCGAAATTTCAATTTTGAAATTTATCGCCAACGATTTTCACCCATTTTGCACCTTTTTTGGCCATTTATTTTATTACCACAGTAATATATCTCAATGTGTGTGGAAGCCGCAAGTTACAGAAGTACTGCAACTTACTTCACTTTTGCACATGATAATTTTCATGGCATAATAGTGAATATCTCTGATTGTCAACATCTGTGGTTGATCATAAATATGGGTTTTACTGATTTGAAACCCATGGAAGTTGATGCACTTCCTGATGATTTATAGGTGTACCAACTGTAAGCGGATTATAACCACTTAAGTGATAACTTATCAACCTATGATATGTTTGGGCATATGACTGTGCACTAAGAGCATATCAAAATGATATCTCTAGATTCCAAACATATCAGGACACAGCTTGATAATAATCTAAGCAGTTTAACACAACACAATGTGTGTGTGTGTGTGTGTGTCCACAACAACCTATGTCAGTCAGTTCAATATATATCTGATCTGAGTAGGTACATGCTTTCTGTGCTGATCATTACTGAATCAATTGTCACAGTGCATTGAGGTTGTTGTTCTTGCTCCAACGATAATATGTGGGACGAATGGACAATGCTCAGCAGTGACCAACTGCTTATTTGAGCATTGTATAATGCCTTCGGGTCTGGAGATTTCTCTATCCAGCCCTACAACATGTTGGTTGATTCTGTCCCCATCTATCGCCATCACTTGACATCCAGCTGTTATCGTGATCAAGCTGGATGGTATCTATGTTATCATGCACATAGTGGACATTATAGTTGATCATTTCACTTACTGAGTCAGTGAATGTCATCATACATAGTAATGTCAGTGGTGTGTGCATTGTGCAGGTACTTGTTGATAAGTACATGTAGGTGTGTGTGTGTGGAACTTTACTACACACTTGTATACAATGGTATTACAATGTACCAAGATAATCCATCATGCAGGATGATTTTGTATACCAAGTACTAATAATCCAACATGATATATATATCAGATTTAGTATTTATTGTAATCCGGCATACTCTCATTTACAATAATGAGTTGCTTGATTTATTTTACATGTAGTTCCGGTGAGCATTCCGTCCAGTAATCCACCATAGAACGTGCATGCTCTTCCCAAATCCTACGTCGGAGCATGACGAGCTAATTATGGTGTTGAGATTACCTTCAGGCACCTTACACTAACATGATTCCAATATAGCTAACATGCACTGCAATATGCCTTGTGCAATGTACTATGTATTGTGATACTATTCCAGTTGTTATCATGATCAAACTGGTAATATGTATTACAGCTGATAGCGTGGTCAAGCTGTATTAGTGATGGATGCACAATTCAAAGTGTTGCAGTCACTCAGTATATAATGTATATGTGGTGTAATGCATATATGCTGCATGCACTCATTATATACTGCATGTTGGTGTATACTGCAGTCAAGTATATGTGCATGTGTGTGTGTGTGTGCTGCAATCATTGCAATCTCCGCACACTCTATCTTGCACACATTACTATATTGCTGCTAAGTATTCATGATCTGTCATGTAGATGTACACAACATTCATGCAGTTCAAACTCTTGATTGCAAGTAAGTATACAAATCTGACAGTTAGTAAATTGCAATATCTCAACAGTCATCAAAGTATTGTGTGACATGCTGCAATATGGTCATCTTGCGTCCATTCATGAGTATCCCTGCGAGTATACACTTATTTTGCAGAGGATATTGACGCGCGCATATGATGCGCAGATGATTATCGCAACTATATTGACATCGTCATCATAAAACTGCAAAATGACTGTCGTGCGCTGCAAGTGATTTATTACAATCGTGCGCGCTGTTGATGAAGAGCACATATTGTCGCCATATACTTAGCACACGATACGAGTGCTAATTTGCGCGCGGATCATGATTCCGCTGATGTTTTCCGTGCTCGCATCTCATACTGCGTAATTCTTACAGCCGCGAATCATTCCTGCGCGTACATATGATTGCCGCGCATACTTCTCGCTGCGAATCATTTCTGCGCGTACATATGATTGCCGCGCATACTTCTCGCTGCGAATCATTCCTGCGCGTACATATGATTGCCGCGCATACTTCTCGCTGCGAATCGCTTTTGCGCGCATATGTGATCGCCGTACATACATTTCTTACAGCTGCGAATCGCTTCTGTGCGCATATGTGATCACAGAGCATTTGTATGCCGCATGCACACCTTGATGCGCAGTGTATACGACGCTCAGCTGTTGTGTACGATTCTGCGAATGCGACGATTATCCTCGCGCTCTCTATTCGCTTTTGCAGCGGTCGGATATATGCAGTATATCAAATATTCGTGCTTATTCGATTGCGTCGCCAGATATGCTTTGCGCTCCGCGACCTGTAAACACAAAATTATTGATATCTACGCGCTGCACTCACACTTGAGTTCTCGTTTCTCGCCTTAACGATTAGAATACCAATGATAAGGTAGCTGTCGCTAGCCTTAAGAAATATATGATATAATAGATAGTGCAAGTGTTTATTGAACAGTAAACACACGCACAGCTTATGAGCGGGTGATGAGTGCAGACTTCGTCAGAAGATACTGCTCTAGCACAACGCTAGCTCATCTATACCGAATGCCTCCCATCTCACAGATGGTACCGCTATTGGGTTGTGAACCCGAGGCATTGGTTGAACGACTGGTATCGGCAGAACGAATGATGCGTTCGCCATATGATACCCGCATGCTTGTTCCGCACATGCTAGAAGCGAAGACGATTTCTTCTCCGAACCGTTCGGTACTTCAAGATAGTATCTTGCTTCGCCATTCTCGAGTCCGCGACATACGGTCTCTCGATGACATGTGCCATTCAAGTCTTACCTTGAATAAATGACAGATGACGTGACTTATCATCTTGATGACATGTACAGTCATAGTCGACCGTACTGACAACTGTCTGTCATTATAATATGTGACATGACTCGACATGACATGACATGGTATGACATGTCTGACAGGTATGACACGTATGACATGTATGACACATGTGTCATCGGTCATAACCCTGACACTTGATTTGTTTCAAGTTATGCTCATTGAATTGTATGTCTTAAAGTTGATTTAATTTTGCAAAATTTGTCATTCTTTTTAAGCATTTAACGGACGATTCATATTGTTCATATTTGTTCATATACATGTCTCCGTTTAAAATAAATGGAAGTAAGTTGTCAAGTATTTCTGTACACATATGATGCTTAAATATGTCTTTCGGACAATCTTTAAAGTCGTCCCCAAAGCGTGCATCCTCTTCATGTCGTCATCATAGAGTCGCAAAATATTTGCTCGCATACTAAAACACTCTTTTGCGGAGATTTTGTATAATACATCTTCAAGTATTTCAAATTCAATTTCTTCATCCTCTCTATCCACTTCATATACATCCCAAAAGAATTCCAAGATATTATCTTCTAAAATTTGTCCAATAAGCTCAAACCCTCTATCATAATTATCTCGGAGTAAATCGTCAAAGAATAGCTCAAAAATGTTGTAAAATAGAAATTGACTTATGTCCCACATCAACAATTTGTTAGGATTGAGTATTTTATATTCCTTAATAAGTTCGAAATGATATTTGTTTAGATCGATCGATTCATATATTGTTTTCCATTCATATATTTTTCTTTGAATATCAAAAGGAAGTGAAAAGAAAAGATTGATTTGGGTAGACATATTCGATTTAATTCAAAATTTACTTATTAAGAGCTCGTCTTAAAGTTAAAAAAATATGTGAGAGAATATGAGAGAATGTGAGAGAATGTGAGAGAATGTGAGAGAATAACATAAATTAACATTTATTTATTTAAATAAAAGGTAATGAGTAGTAGGGTAATGGGTTGTTTATAAAAGTATATCAAAGGAAGAAAAGTATTTTTGTAGAATAAATTTCATGATTTAGAAAATGTTTTTTCAAATGCCCATTACTAGCTACCGGATACCCTATTCGTTTATTAAATACGCATTTTTACCGAGATGACCGAGATGATGCTATTTCCGCGATTTATGACGCAATTCTCACGTAATGTCTTAGAACCCAAACCCCAAACCCTTAACCTGCTGAAATTTTGGGGGGTCAACGCAGGGGACCACCCATCGTCGATTAAATCGGCAAATTTTGATTTTTGTGACCCCTAGACACCCCCACATATGAGGGAATATGAGGGAATGTGAGAGATTAACATAAAATTACTTAACTTTATATATATATTTATTTATATAAAAAGTAAGGGGTAGTAGGGTAATGGGTTGTTTAGAAAAGTATTTCAAAGGAAGAAAAGTATTTTTGTAGAATAAATTTTATGATTTAGAAAATGTTTTTTCAAATGCCCATTACCCTACTACCCGGTACCCTATTTTATTAAATACGCATTTGAACTAAATCACGATTTCTGACGTAATTCTCACGTAATTTCTCGAACCTAAACCCTAAACCCAGAACCTAATCCCTAAACCTACTGAAATTTGGGGGGGGCGACGAAGGGGACCCCCACCGGCGATGAAATCGGCAAAATTTAATTTTTGTGGCCCCTAGACACCCCCCTCAGACCCCCGCAGACTCCCGATGACAGGGCTGTCATAATTTTAAATCGGATAGCCAAAGTTCGTCAATAATGATAGCCAATAATGATAGCCAAAATAGAGTACAGTTAACAGTACACCTCCAGCTCCACAATCGACCAGCGCAGCGCAGGCGAGGCCGAGGGTTTGCCGACTTGGCGATCCGGATGCGCTTTGCCAACACGAACAGCAACATGAACATCGAGGAGCAGGAAGCAATACATCGAGGAACACCAAGCAATACATGTTGATGACGTGTCTATCTTTGACTCGTCATTATTGGTCCTGTTTACAAGGGGGGAAGTTTTTAAGTTTTTTTTTTACTTGGGTGGGTCATTTACTTGGGAAGCCTGTTACAAACAAGAGACAGACGTTGAGAAGTAGACGCAGAATACACGCGCGCTACACTTTCCCAGCTTTCTAATTATCATACTGATACTTAAAAGCATATCCGTGATTTTATCACAATCCAGCGAATGACTCCGTGAGTATGTACTTCGCAAACAGACGGCTTCAAGGTCTTCCACAACGACTAGATCAACACATAACCACTGGAGTGAAGCGCCAACGTCAGCTTGGACCTGACCACTTCAGAAGAACCGTACATATACGTAACCAACGGATTTTTTTCTCCAAAAGTGCTATGATGCGCAAAGATAAATACATTGCTCTTCGAAGTCTGAATTCGACGGAGTCGGAGGGCACTTTGGACGAAGTAGAATCTTCTGGTGAGTTCAACATGATTCTTGTGCCATAGAATAGTCGAATAACTGTTTCCACAGTCACTGCGTCTTTTTCTCATCGCTGTGTTTTTGTTCGTTGCAGGAAGACTGTGGTCAAACGTTAGCGAGAGTTCGCTTAAGCATGAGCCAGGCTCATTGTTTGGAGCAATTTCGCTGGTATCTCCCTTGTCGTGCTGTCATAAAACATGGACACTGTGAATTTCTGCAACTTGCCTGATATCATCACGAGTGTCCTTTAACTTGCGTGTCCTGGACCTTTTCCTGGTTTCCCCCCTCGTGTCTCGTCCAGTAGCTCCTTATGCGCACCTTCCCTTTTCCTCTCCGTGATGAGCGCAAGTCGCGTAGAGGGCTGATTTCCTTGAAACGAGGCGTATGGAAACACAGTGTCTTGGAATTGATACCCGGAAGAACCTCTTCTCTTGATCGCAGGTCGGTGGGACGACTGTCGGTGCTGGAATATTGGCTCTACCAGCAGAGACCCAGGCCTCGGGTTTCATCGCCTCAAGCGGCGCAATCGTGGCCTGCTGGATTTATATGGTACGTTATCTGTCTGCTTTACAGTCTTCCAACGCGATGCTTATCACACGGGGCAGGTTTGCTGCAAGCTGACACGGTTAAGTATGCCATCACGTGAGTGCAATTCAAGTTCTCTCGTGCAGGTCGCTACGGGGATCCTTCTAGCCGAGGTCAACTTGAAAACCTTGTGCGAGCTTGGGAACGGCGGTGTTTCTCTCACCTCGATGGCCGAGCGTACCCTCGGAAAATTCGGCACAAATCTGTCCGGTGTGGCGTATGTGCTGCTTCACTACACGCTGCTGGTGGCATACATCTCCAAGGTACGCTTGGGATATCATTCCGCCACACTGTGACATGCCACTCGAAGAGCGTGCCCGATGGGCCCGGCAGATGATATGGGCGGTTTCAAACGGCCTAAGCGCTTTCTAGCTATCCACACCGGACATACGATCGGAGCGTCCTCGCGACCTAAGTGCTTCTGAGTGATAGGCATCGGACATTCGGCGAACGCACCCGCCTCAGCGAGTCGGTTGCCGTAGGATGGTATCTCAGCGAGTGCCATGTCTGAGCCAGGTGCCAGGTGGCGGTCGTGTGCGGGAGGTATCAGCACCGCACTCCCATTCCGTTTACTGTGTCCTGGTGCGGTTGCTCTCACGTTCTCGGTTAGTGCGCTCTCTGCACAGGCCGGCGAGCTTATTGGAAACGCCCTGGACCTGCCGTCCGCATTGGGTATCACGCTATTCACTCTCATCGTTGGGGGTACCATTTACACCACCAGCCCTCGGCAGCTTGATTTCATCAACAGTGGCCTTGTGGTCGGAGTATTGGCTTCTTTTTTCGGCCTGCTCGTCGTCGCTGGCTCCACTGTGGACATTAGCAACTTGCAAGTTGCTCGTAAGATCCTTCTCCCCAGAATCTCTCCCCCCCCCCCGGAGGCAGTGGCTTATTGTCGGTCCGATATTTCTCCCACCTCACCATACGTCTGGTGAGGCATACCCTCTGCGCTCGTTCCAAGCTGCTGCCCACTTCACGTATTCTCCGAAGTCTGATTGGCTGGTCCGGAGTACTCACTGCACAGCGGCCAAGATGGACTTTAACCTCAGAAGAGCGATGTGGCGGGGTGGTTGTTGACTCAGAACAGGAAAAAAGTAACCTCAGTAACAGACTCTGGCGGGATGGCTGTTGACTCAGAATAAGAAAACTTGTATATCTCACCAACGAGGGGGCTTGCAGACTGGGCATTCGTCCTCAAGAGAAAGATGCAAGGTGGGGAGCATGTCGGGAGTGCAGTTGCGAAACGGAAAGTGGTCTCCAAGAGCTTTGCGATATCTGAAGAGGGAAGAAGGAGAAGTGGCCAAAGACTGGGCAGAGGGTCAAGCGAGCTTTCAAATGTGACACGGGGAGAGATGGCAGCTTGCAGGCTGCGCGGTGGCTCTCAAGAGAGGTCAGATGCCTTTGGGGGTGGGGGCTGCAGACTGGGACGCTGTGCCGAAAAGCCTCCCGGTGATTTCGCTAGCCTTCGTCTACCACAACGTCGTGCCGGTCATCGTCACCAGTCTCGAAGGTGCTTTTATGCTGTGCGGCTCCCGCTGGCGCATGGTGCATTGTGCTGGTCAGAGCGGCGGACGTGTTGACCGGCGCGCATGCCCACTTCCCGCGGGGCGCCGGCCGATCCAAGGCCGCGGGCGACCAGAGTCTACATTCCATGCCGCACATCCGAACCATGTTGTTTGTGCCAGTAGCCGCATCATCGCACGGGGTATTGCAGAGACGCCAGGGCCTCGGCCGACCTTCTTTTGCATCGCATATGGCCGATGCGGCAACTTTTGGTCCACATGCCGCCTAATCGTTTGTTCCCGCTAGATCCCTCATCGATGCTCAACCCCGTCTAGAGATGGGATTGACTTCCTGTTTCAACCCCGTGATGGTTTCGCATCGGTGAGCTGACGAGGATCCGACGTGCAGGCGACCCCCGGAAGGTGAAGACCGCGATCTGGTGTGGAACTGGTGTGCCCATGGCAATGTTTATACTTTGGAATGCTGCCATCCTTGGCACTCTCCCCGTGGGCACCGAGCAGACCCTCGATCCCCTTAAAGTGTTGCGAGAAACAGAGCCGATCATCGGCCCCCTCATTGCGGTGAGCTCACTGTCGCCCTCATGCCAGGCTTGGCTGCCACACTCCTGCGCGCTTCAGCCCCTGCCACGTGGATTCTGCGCCGGGGCGACTTGCCACGTGGATTCTGCGCCGGAGTCACACACCAGGTCGTTTTTGTGCTTGATTTTGTGGTCTACCGCCACGTCACTCCTGCGCTAGGCGGGAATCCCTCCACCGCGCTCGACTGCCGCGTCACTCCAACGGCGGCGTTTTTAAAAGTTCCACGCTGACAAGATATGGGGACTGGTAGCGCAGGGGTTCTCACTGCTGGCGGTGACCACAAGCTTCATCGGGTTCGTGCTCGGCCTCACGGATTTTGTGTCAGATTACCTCAAGATGCCGACGGTGAAGCGCGCACCAGGCATGTGCCTCCGCGGCCGATTCGCACCTTGTGAGGATATGCAAGGTGCTTCGGTATTGAGAGGTGTGATGTATGGGTCTGCTGTCGGTGGCAAGGCACCCGAGGACGGGAGAAAGAGGTGGCGAATTTTGATTGTGGGAGAGCATCATATGGGTGTTCTGTATCGGGCGCTCGAGATCTGTTTCGTGCGTTGGAGCTCTCTCCACGTCGACTGGGTGCCTTTGAAACGTGGCCGGATGAGTTTAGCACCGGAGAAACGTGGGAGCCAATCCCAGTCCTCGTATGCACCTCACACTTGAATGACGTGGCACGGTCTGGGGTAGCTGGGTGTGCAATTGCCATGTCAATGCGCGGCCCATGCTCCCATGCTCGCGCAAATGCACCGTTTGTGGCTTATTAGTGGGGAAGGGATTGGGTAGAAATTTGGCCGGGGGGGGCGTGCATCGTCTCACGGGATGCACCTTCTGGGTGGCAGGGGGCTAGGTGTGGGATGCTTGCACGGCCTCACGGAATATGCTCTCTGCTGATTGGGCGGGGGTCGGAATATGCTCTTTGTTGATTGAGAGGAGGTGTTGGGGTTGGAGGGGGCGATGCAATGCTCGGCAGTGCCTTATGCGGTCGCTTTGATCCCTCCTTTGGGAATGGCAATCTTCTTTCAAGACCTCTTTTTTAGCGCACTCGAGTTTGCCGGAGTCTTCGGGGTGCTCGTGCTGTTCGGGGTGATGCCTGGAGCGATGGCGTGGAGTGAGCGATACTTTGTTGACAAGGGCAATGCAGGGGCAAGTTCCTCCCTCACCTTCCTCCATGCTGAAGCTTTACTAAGCATGATGCACATGTTTACATATGATACCACATTTGTCAACCCTGGGATCCATGTTGAGATGTGTTACCACATTTGCCAACCCGGGGATCCAGGTCTAGAGGTGATGCCACATTTGTCAACCCTGGGACCGAGGTCTAGAGGTGATGCCACATTTGTCAACCCTGGGACCGAGGTCTAGAGGTGATGCCGCATTTGCCAAACCTGGGATTGAGGTCTAGAGGCGATGCCGTATTTGTCAACCCTGGGATCGAGGTCTAGATGTGATGCCACATTTGTCAACCCTAGGATTGCATCGCATGCCACTATGTTTTGTGGCACAACCTGGACTTGGAAACAATCTGGTGAGAGAATTCTTTTTGGCCCAATCTCCTTGAAGGTGTGCAAAGCGCATGATGCATCCAAGATATACTTGCATGTCGTGCATGGAACATCGATTGTAATCATATTGATGCTCAACCCTATAATCGATATAATCGATTGCCATTGCCATCGCCGTTGAATATTCTAGAGGTAATTGCCATGCATGCTGTTCCTCGGCAGGTAGAAGATGCTTATCTAGTACCTGGTGGCAAAGTTGCCATCGGTGCTCTTATTGCTTTTGCCGGCACGATCATCATCGGAGATGTTATTGAGCGGGTGGTCGGGGCAGTATCGTAGAAATTATATTTGATCATATGTTATTATGCAATGTCATAGAAAATAGATTTGAGTTCATCATTTTGCGCATGCAAATTATTTTTCATAAGTACCATCTCCTGTGTCGGAAAGAACACGAGTGCTACTGTATAGATATCAGCGCATCGGATCTATCCATAGTGGGTTATAGGTCCTTTTATCTGTTCATTAAGTATTATATGATGCGTTGATGGCTGGCCAACGAGGCAATCCTGGACACTGCAATGAATACTTTACGCATAAGTCGGCAATCCCTGTAATGTACAATGGTGTGTTTATCAGTTTGTATGGAATGCATGATGGTGAGTATCTATGATATTACATATAAGAGAGCATGCGGCCAACAATATTCTGTGCGCTGACAAGTAACGAGCTTCACATGGTTCGTGCCCTGGGCGGCATTTCGGAACACACTGGAGTTTGCGGAGCGTGAAATCCAGAGCCCGCCGCTCAAGGACGACTTCATACGACAGCAATATCGCATTGCATTGTTTCCTTCAACCTTGCGATTGCGCGTCCATGCAGACCATTTCTGCGCGAGGGCGAGAAGCATACCGCGTGTACAGCGGTTTACGTAATCCCACATTGAAGATACTTTTCGTGATGAAAATATATAATTTCCCTGGACACGACCGACACAAATGTTTCAGCTTTACAGAGCCATGAAAAAACAGTACCCGGAATTTTGCTCGTGCTGTGGCATCAGTCAGAAATGCGAGTAGTCAGTAAGGATACTTTTTGAGAGCGTTTAAGAAAACAATAGTGATATCGCTGTGACAAGTTGCCCGAGCGCCCGAATGTTGATGACGTTGAGGTCAGCCAGAAGAGGATACCGCACTCTAACCGCTGCGTAGCGAGAACTCGGGGTCGAGGGTATCGTGCAACTGCTGCTTCCTGATGGCTTCGGTCGGTCTCCAGAGCCAGAATCGAAGCGGGTGGGGATCTCCCTGTGTGGGATACTCCGCCTGAAGGGTTTGGCGCACACCAAGGGAAACACCCCGCTTGATAATGTCCACCAGGGCTCGCCGACCGTCTCGATCAGAAACCGCATCGGTACCCAGAAGGTACCTCATCGGCTGCCGAACTGCGCTCTGAACACGTAGGAGGGCACGTCGTAGAGGAGATCGATGACTCTGTCGATCACGCAAATGGTGATGCCATCGAGATTGAAGACGCCCATGTCCAGTCCAGCCGCAACTGAAACTCCGCGTGCGAAATGCCACTATGCCAGTGTAGCCAGCGGGTCGACGATGTCGTCGGATGACGCGGCAAAACGGTTTGGTTTCGTGTCGCCCAAGACATCTCCACGAACCGCCTTAGCCCATGCGCGATGGCGGTGGTCGCGGTAGATACGTGGCGTCCACCTTCGACACCTGTTGAGCATGATGGGACCCAGCGAGTGCAGCAGCAGTAGGCACAACTGCTGACGGGGTCCGCGGAGTCGGGGTGTCCCGAACCACATCCGTTAATCTAATATCTGAGGGGGCAGGTCGGAGTCATCCCTCCAAAGTGGCCTTGCGCCTCTATCTATAGATCTAGTACGCGTCGATAACATCCGAAATAAGCCTGGAGAGGCCGATATGTTACAGGGCGGAACGCTTGAGCACGCTTGCCGACGGTGCAGGACGCCACAGGAATGCATAGCTCCACCATTTTGTAGCTACCCCCGTGATATTTTGTAGCTTCGATACGTTTTTGTAGCTATCGCAGAATTGGCCAAGAAAATCTTCAGGAAAATCCTGGATTTCCTTCGTTCCCTTATAGGAGAATCGGGGAAATTCTGAAGAAATCTCCCACCGTCCTCGCGCAGAACCAAGCGTTCCAGCCTGCACAAGTAGGCCGCATCACCACACTGCGCCCTCAGTTTTTTTGTAACCACACCACCCAACGCATCCTGCGATTCGGCGACAGTCCAGGTCAGACAGATTTAAGATTTTGCAATTTTCAAAAAAAAAACAGATTTTATCGTTTATGAAATCTTCGTCGAGCAACACATTCACTATTATCTCAACTCTATGTTGACCCGGTTCGGACCGCCGGATATAAATATCGACCGAGCGATCGACTGATTGACCGTTCGATCGCTATTCACAGCTAGTAGCAGATTCGATCTGATATTCGGGAGTCACGCGGCCGCGGGGCCCGCGGCCTTGACGAGCTGTCGAGCTCTGACCACTGACGATCACCAATTCACAACTGAGGCTATCCTGATATCGTGGTTTGCAAAGTACTCACACTTCTTCAAGAACTTACCTTGCGGCGTCCGCGTCCTGCCTGCTTGCTGCCTGCAGTGGTTTTTATTCATGTTTGACTAACCAGTTTTACGCGCCACGTGTATTGGCTGATATCCTGGATTGGGCATATTTTCCGGTGTGTGCGTGGAGCTTTACGGGGGGTCCCCGCAATTTTCTCACATCAGCCGCATCCCGCTAGCAGACGAAGCTTTCCTGCGTTGCAGAGATGCTTGGTAACCAGTGGGTTTCTCCAAAGCCTGACGGTTTGGGTCCGATTCCCAACATCTTTCCTGAGCAGCGTTCTTTTTTTGCAGGTTGCCCTTGCTGTGCCTTTTCTGAAGCCGCCAGCAACGTTGCTGGCGGCATCTTTCCCACTAGCCCTACTAAGCTGAAGGGATGCTTGGAGCGCCAACGGGCTTCTTAACAACCCCACGGTTTGGGTTCAAGTCCCAAAATATTTCATACTCGTGAGCAGCGTTTCGTTTTTTGCAGGTTTCGGTTTTTACGCCGGGCTTCGTCTTATGTCGCCAGCAGCTTTGCTGGCAGCATCCTGTTACTTTTAGCTCAGCATATAGTTTTTGCCGGTTGAATTTCAAAAAATTAGAATCTCGACCTGTTGTTCCGCTGCTGTTTTCAAACCGTCTTTTGTGTAAACGCCGACGACCCGAGGGCGAAATACGACCGACAGCAATAGGCTGTCGGTATTGGGTCCGATTCCCAACGTTCTGACTAGTTCGTACAATGCAGTAAACACTTTTGGTTTTGAAGTTTCTGCAATGTACATTGTGCTTAGTTTCCTAGGTCAGATTTTCATATCGCCCACGCACGGCTAGTTGAATCCTTAGATTAGAAACTAGCAGCCTAGTAGTTACTATGTTATTATTTCTAAAGGGTGTAATTGGTGTTAACTAAATATTTGCTAAACCGATCTGAAATGCTTGCATGCTATGTCTTGTGTGCCTCGTGCTAGTGTGTATAACTTTTTGTTCCCAAGTAATCGTCTAATACACCTGTGTTTAATGCCATACGCGCGGTACCACTCGTTTAATACGCTTGTTTTCAAGTCATACGCGCGGTACCATTCGTTTGTGTTTCTACTAGCTTGAAATATCATTTCCGGTATTTTTGTAGCTAGCTACAAAATGACATACGGCTCTCAATTTTGTAGCTATAGCTACAAAACTGCTTACGACCGCCATTTCGTAGCAAAAGTACAAAAGTCGGAAGCTACAAATTGTCTCGTGGTAGCTACAAAATGGTGGTGCTATCACAGGCGAATAGCCATACACGCTGGAGGGGCAACCAATGAAGAAGTCAAAGTAGAGGGTGATGACCTCGGTCGCACCGGCTAAAGTCAGGTACGCAGGTGTACGAATACGTCTGCATATTGTTCCCACGATCGGCATTGCCCATGATGAGATCCCACCTGTAGTGAAATCCGACATGCCGCGAGTTGTCTAATAATATTATTACATTTACGCTGATGATGGGGACAATGTCCTACGACGAACGCCGCAATCCTGCTAGGCAGGCTAATTAAAAACACACGGGGCTGCTCTCCATATCATAGCGCGCCCCGATGGACTCATCCAAATCATGTCGACAAGGAAACCGCAACTTGGCACAAATGCGCAAACTGCACTAAAAGGTCATGCTGACGAAGAAACAACGGTGGCCGGGACGGTGGTGGGGGGCCGAACTCTTGTGGTGGAGAAACGGGAGGACGGGGGAGGGAAGATGGAGGGGCGGGAGGGCGGGGCGGGGGGGTATCCTCCCCATACGGATGGGAGAGCAGGGGGCTAAAGCCCCTCGCACCCCCGAAGGGATGGTGAAGTAGTGAAGTCATCTGAGCAGATTTCAATAATTGCATCATGGATAATACAGTATGCATACTATGCTATGCCTGTTGTTGTTGCTGCTGAGCTCTCGCTTCGTTCACTAATACTCAGTGATAACTACGTCATTTTGTAGCAACGACCCCCTGACAGTTTTGTAGCCACCGTGGCATTTTGGCAGCCTTCACAGAATTTCCTTAAATTTCCCGAAATTTCTTCTTTCCCTGACGTAGTCCTACTCATAAATCATGGAGCACTTTTCGACGATTTCGAGCACGCGTTTCGAAAATGCACTCCCGTATACACATGGATATGATGCGACCTATATACTGCCATGAAGTCGGAATATGGAGGGAGTATACAAATGGCGACTACAATAAGGTCGAATTTCACAAGGGATGGTCGAGTCATACGTTTCCATGTTGCCTGCCGCGCCAACCACGCGTCAAACAGCCCAGATACAATATTTTGCAGAGGTTACGAGGAGGGGGCTGAATGACGATTTTTTTAAAAATCAGGAAGTCGCTCCGAAGTGACATTTGGAAATCGAAATTCCGGGGACATATAGTGGGCATCAAAGAAGGAAGAGGAAAAAGAAACAGCCAGAGGGGCTATAATATAAAATCCCACAATGCACCCAAAACGGCTTCATCTCCCTTTCCCCCCCCCCTTGGATACTGGAATGTTAGAACAATTGAAAGTTCACATGAATTGATAACTGATCCGGCCGGTATAAATGCAGTCGAACGCGATGCGACACCATACAGGTATGTCGCAGGAATGTACACTAATAAGTTTTGCTTGAGTACGGCATCTCTCAGTCTGATTGAACAACCATTAAACCAAACCACTAATCTGTTGGCGGTCAACAAGTTTGCTACAACACTTTAGTAGCCTGTTGTACGGTTTGAGAATCAAACGAAGCAGTCGACATAAACATATTTACTCAAAGTCGGCAGAAGGATCGAATGACAAAAGGGGCCCGCCCTTGCTCCGTTTTTTCTTTTTTACTTTGCTATGGGTTTCGGCGGGCTGAAGGCTTTCTTCCTGAAACCGCTGCCTTCTCTTCATGTCACGCTTAAGCCTCTCCTCTTGTTCCCGTTGCGCAAATTCTTCATCGCGTTGTTCTTCAATTTGCCTGAGCTGAGTCATCCCCCGTATAGTGAATGTGCATCTTGCAATTGGACCTCCTTGATCCATTTGACAAATCCTTATGCTGCGTCGCAAAAATCAACTAGGCCTTCGGCACTGGTGCGAGCCACATATACAACATCTTTGCACCATGGCAAGGCGTTAGAAGATCACTCACAAAATTCAAAAGAATTCCATCAGGTTCGAACAAGTGATTGCATGCTTGGAGCAAGATCAAAACGGCGAAGCCAGTTCAGTGCAGTTGTATTTGGAGCGAGCATCTCTTCTTAACTAAAGCCTTGCTGACAAGCTCAATTCTGAGTTTCGAAGATTTCGTGCCCACCTGTTCGCCTGTTGCTCCATCGCGAGTGCTATGTCCCGAGCCATCGTGTTTGAAACGTGTTTTGTTGCCTCCCCTTTCTCATTGAATTCTGGAAGCACGTTCGCTTTCAGGAGCGAGCCTGCCAGCGCCTCTGGCTGCTCATCGGTGCTCACACACCACCCATCCTCTCCGAACACTAGCTCGTCTGGCGCAACCAGGATCGGCTCATCTTCGTCAATGGCCGTGGCCTGGCAGTTGAATCTCCTTGAGTACAAGATCGAGTTAAAACCCTAAAACTAATATGTAGCCCAGAGGAAACAAGAAAGATTGCTGGGCAATTACCTCGTGGTCCGCCTTCTTTGACGCAGGCTTTCTCTCTAAGGACATCGCGGCAGCTCGCAGCGGGGCGATCTCCGCCAAGCGATTCCCGGTCGACTGGATTCGCGCCTCCGTCGTCCAGTCGTCTTTTTGTACCTACGGAGCTCCCGCAGCGAGGACCAGGGACCGCTTTTTAAGTGAGGTTACTCGAGGCCATCCCAGGCGCTTTGGCACTGATGTCGTTGACCATTTCGTTACCCACGAGACACAAAGCCGTTAACAACGTCGTCGTCAGAACATCCGTCGTCGTGGAGTCTCCCCTCTCGCGAGAAAAGTATCAGTGCTGCTGCGATACTGACACTCACAGGGCTTGGTAAAGAGTTCACACCTTCTGCTTTTTCACTTTACGCTCCGGGGGAGCTATCGCCTGCTTCTCAATCCGCATGACGCAACCCCCGTACTTTTTGCTTCCACGGCTAGAATCATTGTCACCACCGGATATCAATATAGCGCCGTCCCCCAATGCTGTCGCTTTCTGAACGCATACGACCACACAAATAACGAGTCATTTCACATCGGCGCGTCAGTTTGAATCCATGGAGGACCTACTTCTCGGGCTTCTTGACCAGGCGATGCCGAACTGAGGGTTTCAAATGTCAACTGTAACACACGTGAAACGTTTTTATTATGTAATAACAAGCATATCTTGATTTCTAAATATTTCTGGAAGATCTTGGCATATTTTATGCGATGAATCAGCAGGGCAGGGACTGGTGAGCATCACGACAGACTATTGCGTTGAATACGACGGCGTATGTAACCGTTTGATCCACCGTGAAAGCCTTGACTGCACCGGTCCAGGGTGACTGGTGAACCGGTGAAACGTTTTAGCAACCACGTAGGGGAACGTATAATACCTGTCTAGGTGCTTAAGGTAGATACTTACCTCGACAACACGCTCAAAGCGCTCTTGCTTAGCCTCTGCCTTTTTACTTGTGCGGATTGCGCGCTCTTCCACGAGCACTGAAGTTCGTCCGAGCGCCTGCGCCGCGGCTTGAATTTCCTTATCGGTGTGGCTCGTGCCGGCTCGTTGCTGGTTGTGTATGCTATCATGGAAGTGTTTCTCTACGAAGAATAAGTTCTCGTGCGGCATCTTGATAAAGGTAGAAACCAGTCCCCAACCAAAGTAACGCCGGGTCCCAGAGAAAATTTAAGTCGATCTGCTATCGTCTTCAGTCACTCTGAAACGCACCACTCTATATTGAAACTCCGTATGAAAATCCACAACATAAATTCTCCACCTTTCCCTTTCACTGTTCCTTGGACCCAGCCTTCTATGCACTACCTGCAAAGGAGGATATTAAATTTTGGCAAAGAAATTCTGTCTGTCAAGACGGTGCACACACGGCGACAATTAGTGGTGTGCTTCTTGATAAAAGTTCTTCGTTGAAAGAAGTATTCCAAAGTAACCCTATATGCTGCTCCGGTTGATTTTTGCAGTGATGTCAAAAATTGCAGGAATGTCACAGTATACGAGATGCAGATGCGCGCACATAAAATGATCGTCAGCACATATGATTTCATCAAGTGCGACTGGACGTACATAATTTCATATAACAGCGCGCTCGCATTCGTATGCGACGTACATCAGCAATCAGCAGTATGCGACGTACATCAGCGATTTTTGCAAATGATCCCTTCGCACTGTTTACAATAACCAGCGCGTACAATGATTTTTAGCCTGTCAGCACGATATGCATTTTCCATGATTTCATCAGATGCGATGAACGCTCGATTTTAGCGCGTACGATTCCTGATGTGTCTACATGCAGTGAGACATACATATGTGTACGCGCGTCAAAACCATCTGCATAATGATTGTATACTTGCTGGGATGCTATGGACACATGATCGTTATGCTGTTGTGGATACATGATCGTTATACTGCTGTGGATACATACTCAACGTGACAGATCATGAATAATCATCGGCGTTCATGCTTATCAGAAGCATAGTAATGTGTGTGCGGAGATTTCAATGGTTACAGCTTGCACACACACATATGCACACATACTCACTTGCAGTTCACCAACATTCACGGGGAGACAGACTTTCGCCCCCCCATAAAATGGGGGTGACTGTCTCTTCCTGTGTCACCCCTCGCCGTGTTGTGTCACTTGCATCTTGCCTGCCGTCAGTTCCGTCCGATAATAAAACACCTAAGTTATTTTATTATCTCATCTTAGTCTCCGTATCTCCGCGAGTGCCCGACTGTTCTTGGAGTGCAACCTGCGTATATATATATGTATGATATATATATTTCAGGTTCTCCATCAGGTTATGGTGCCCTTACACGCTTATTTTTACGTACCTCGTTGACTCGTTGACAAGATCGCTTCACGCCCTGTGATTCTACCCGACATCTTTTTAGTACCGACATCAGCCGTGACGCGCTTTCGACATCTAAGGAACCGACATCTTCCGACATCTAATTCCGACATCTGCTTCCGGCGTGATTTTCCGACGGTTGCTTCCGACATCTACGCCTTCGCCTTTAGCACAATTATCAGCTTTCAGCAACACAGGCATTCCGACATCAGCCGTATTGCACTACGCACAACCGTATTGCACTAGCGGCAGCACCGACGTCACGGCATCTTACTGGAATATCCTAGTTCACTAGATATCAGAAACTCCCGAACTGTGTGGATAAACTCTTAAGATAAATAAACCCTAAGCTAGATATACCCGGAACGGTCTCGAACGGTTTCGGAGTCTAGCCTACCTGTGACACAGCGTGTGTCACAGCACGAACCTATAGATCAGTCAGCAGTCCAGTGTTGGTCCTAGGAGTCTGTCATAGGGGCCTGACCGGGACTCCCAGTCAGGGCTGCCTATACAGATTTCAGCACACCACCCCAGCACTGTGGGTGGTGACTGTCTAGGAGAGTCAGATAATGTAAGATAAGTTAGGGCAGGAGCCAGGTTGACAGACCTAACTGCTAATCCAACTGTGCAATTCTGAAACACAAATTGGAAACCCCCTAGCTAGCACAGGTGCAGAAACCTACGGGCATTGTGCACCCGCTAAACAATGAAAGGCACCGAGCTAGCAAGCCAGAATGTAACTTGTAGATGTCAAAAGCAAAACATAAACCAGAAAAGTTGTTGAAGTCACCGGAGTTCCGCACACCACCATGTCGGTGTGCATCCAGAGTGAACAAGAAGTCAATCGACAGCACCAAAGTAGCCAGCCGTGGTCTCAATCAAGTCGGACCCGAAGGGAGGGTTCCCGAAAGGACCTCTCTCATGTAGAGCCACACCGTAGAAGAAGGCCATGTCGAAGCTCAAATCTGCTTGAGTAAGATCCTGAAAGATGTCAGGGGGCTCAGGCGGCTCAAGCGGTGGCACATTGTCAGCCACAAAGAAACCCTGAGCCGGGATCACGGATTCAACAAATTCATTCGCGGAGAAAATTGACGGAGTCTCCCAATCGAGATCACCACCAGGCGAAGGCAATCCCGCAGCCGACTGAGCATCGGGCACAGCTGCCACCCCCATGATCGAGATGCAAAGAACGAGGGAAAGGAGGAAAGGAATTCCCCACGGTCCAACCGTGGCAGGAAAGCCCCAGGGCGGCTTCCCACAACCGTAGGTCCTCTGCTCGCCCACGGGCGGCCCGGAAACATGATTGGCCGACGGAGGCGAACCCCGCGGCTTCAGCCGGAAGCTGCCGTCGGCAAAGTCCTCGTAGTCGTCGGTGTCGTAGCCGGTGAGGTCAACCGGCGCGATGGCGGCGTGGTTGACAGTCTGAACGAACCCAGGGAACTCACCGTCCGTCGTGGCAGTCACCCGCGCCGATTGAAGCGGCACGGGCTTCACATCCTCCTCCTGCGAGACAGGTATAGCAGGGGCCGGCACGGCGGATGCCGATGCCGCCGCACCACCTGCCGGAACCTGCTCCTCCGGCATGTTCCCCGCTGCCGCGGGGCCGCACACCAGAGCCGATGCATGCGGCTCGAGAACCGCCGGTGGTGGGAAGGATGCGTGGGTGTAGTGCACCTTGCAGTTTGCCGCGGCATGGACCTCCGCGGCGAGATCGTCCAGCCGCTGATGAATGTCGTCACCTGCGGGCTCGTCAGCAGGCTGCTGCGGCTCCACCGTGAAGCCGTAGGCGGACACGTCGATCCCGCCCACCGCACCCGCACAGAGTACCGCAGGCGGCCCGTACGTAGATGCCGCAGTGGCAAAAGCCTCGGCCCCATCATCCGCCGCCTGCTGGAACAGGGCACACATGGCCAATGCACGCACTCCCTCCGCGTCCTCCTCGTCGATGGGAATGCAGAATGCCGCGGCCGAGTGCGGGGGATGCTGACGCCCGCCCAACGGACAGTCGCGGTAGAAGTGGTACTGCTCACCTTTTCCCGCTTTCTTGCACCTCCCGCAAAAGGGCTTCGCCTTCTGGTCGTCACGGTCGAAACCGACCGGAGGCAACGGGTGCGTGCCGACACGGAATCCCCGCTGCGTACCGCGCTGCTGCTGCTGCCGCTGCTGACGCTGCGGCTGCTGCCGCTGCTGCTGCGCCGGCGGTGCGTCCGCCCCGCGTTGCTGCCGTAGCAAGTCTTGAAGCTCGTTGATCTTGTTGAGGAGGGCGCCGTACTCGGTGCTGGAGAGCTGCGCGGAGATGCCGCTCTTGCCCGAGACTGCCTTCCCCGCCCCCGTCTGCGCCCAAGCCTGATAGATCTCCACCACAAGGGAGCGGAGAGACGCCAAGGAGACATGCGCGAGATCGGCCGCGAGAGGATACCGCACCTTGACCGCGGTGTAAAACACCGGGTCCAGCCGGTTGTACAGGGAGAGCTTCCTGGTCTCCTCGGTGGGCGTCCAGTCCGTAGCTTTGTTATCCCGCACCAGACGCTGTTCCCGAGCCAAGATGGGCTGCGGGTCAGTGTCTGCGGGATAACGTAACGCGGCGTGCTCCTCCTGGTGCGATTCACGTAGTGCCACCGGCACGCAGCCCTTGATGATGTCCACAAGAGCTCGCCGTCCATCACGGTCAGACGAGGCGTCGGTGCCAGTCAGCCAGACGTAGGCGTTGCTGTGCTTCTCGACGACCAGAGCCAGAACGTCGTAGAGCAAGCCGTTGACCTTGGTCACCACACGAGCCAGAGGGTCGTCGAGATCAAAAGATGCCAGCTCCAGCCCAGCTGAATGAAACTCCGTACGCAGCTGCACCACCAGCTCGGAGAGGAGGCCAGCGTCGTCCGTACCGCGAAAATGGTGCTTTTTGTCACCAAGGACATCCTCGCGGATACCCTTGGCCCACTGGCGGTGAAGACGCGTTTTGTAGACGTCGTCAACCAGCTTGCTCTGCTCCTGCAAGTACTTCCTGGTCGCCACGTCTGCATCTTCGTTGGAATTCGGAGCGGGGTTCGGAACAGTTGGCGTACGCACCGTCGGACTGTTCCGAACTCCGTCTAATAGCCTCAGCGAGGCGTCGATGTCACTGTCCCTGTCCAGGGACTTCTTCGCTCGGGTTAACATACCCATTCTCTGAAAAGCCAGAGGGGAGGTGGTACGCAGTCGTGCGGTCGGGTGTGGTAGCGGAAAAATGGTAATGGTCAGCAGCGGAGAGAAGCTGAGAGAACGGAGCGGCGAGGGGCACTCGAAGATGTCGTCGAAGTCGAAGGTGTCGCGAACACCAGCCCAGAAAACAGTAACCAGCAGGGCCAGTGCCGGTGCAGAACTGGATCCGAACTTTGCTAAGACTAGTCCGTAACGAGGCGCGGTCCCCATGGCCGCCACTCACAGTTGCTTACCGCAAACAATTCATACCATAATTCCTAGTCGCACCCAAACGCGCATGTGCGCACCACCT
Source organism: Cymbomonas tetramitiformis (assembly GCA_001247695.2). Taxonomy (NCBI): domain Eukaryota; kingdom Viridiplantae; phylum Chlorophyta; class Pyramimonadophyceae; order Pyramimonadales; family Pyramimonadaceae; genus Cymbomonas; species Cymbomonas tetramitiformis. The sequence continues at coordinate 5,240 of LGRX02010280.1, read as the reverse complement.
CTCCAAGCGGCCGTTTAGCCAATCATGGCCAAATCAGCAAGTGGAATAAAAGCGTGGATGGGGCCACGACCTACTGGAATATCCTAGTTCACTAGATATCAGAAACTCCCGAACTGTGTGGATAAACTCTTAAGATAAATAAACCCTAAGCTAGATATACCCGGAACGGTCTCGGACGGTTTCGGAGTCTAGCCTACCTGTGACACAGCGTGTGTCACAGCACGAACCTATAGATCAGTCAGCAGTCCAGTGTTGGTCCTAGGAGTCTGTCATAGGGGCCTGACCGGGACTCCCAGTCAGGGCTGCCTATACAGATTTCAGCACATCTTTTATTTCCGACATCTTCAGCCGTTTTCCTATTGCACACCTTCTGGCTTCGTGCTGTGGAAACGACCGTTTTTTTTTTTTCCAACCTCTTATACCGACATTTACGCCTTCGACACTCTGGCCAGCAGCACCGCTGCTGCCGGAAAATTGGCTTACCGCACGATTTTTTTGACCTCACCGCCGTATTCCTCGTCAAAATCTACCCCAATTTGACTTTTTCATCGTTCGATTTGGTTATTTTTGGCGAAAGTTACGTTTTCGTTTGGGAACCCTAAGTATTGGGCTCCAGATTTTCCAGCTTACAGCGGCCATGGCTTCGTACCGTCAGCGTTCGCGCATTTCTGCAGTTGCCTCCGCGCTGCAGGTGAATCGACTACGAGAACTTACCCCTGGCTACAGTCTGGTGGTGTTTGGTGGTGCTTATGCACCAGACACCAAAATCGAGTCCATCAACCACATCGTCGACATGAGCTTTGCTGGGGCTAGATTCGCCGGCTGGCCTGTGGGAGTAGTCATCCCCACAGCACATGCATGGGCGTAAGCCCCTAGAGCACGCATCTAGAGACCAACGCAGGCTGAGCCACACTAGTTGGGTTGAGAAAGATCCCTTTGGGTCTCACAAGATGTATGTTTCCTTAGGGTTTCGCCTTTGTGCTTGCCGTAGGATCTTAGGCCTGGCCTGGCAAGTTGGCATCGTGGCACCTCACACCTTCGGGGTGAGGTGGTGTCACGGGGAGACAGACTTTCGCCCCCCCATAAAATGGGGGTGACTGTCTCTTCCTGTGTCACCCCTCGCCGTGTTGTGTCACTTGCATCTTGCCTGCCGTCAGTTCCGTCCGATAATAAAACACCTAAGTTATTTTATTATCTCATCTTAGTCTCCGTATCTCTGCGAGTGCCCGACTGTTCTTGGAGTGCAACCTGCGTATATATATATGTATGATATATATATTTCAGGTTCTCCATCAAACATGCAGTACATAAAGAGTGCATTCAGCATTTACCACATGTACATTATATGCTGAGTGACTGCAATACTGTGAATTGTGCATGATTTATCAATGCAGCTTGACCACGATAACAGCTGTAGCATATATATATCAGTTTGATCACGTTAGCAACTGGTATACTAGCATCATGCTGTAATGCATGAACATTGCATAAGCATATTGCAGTGCATGCTAAATTATATTAGAACCCATGATAGTATAAGGTGCCTGAAAGTAGTCTTAACACCATAATTAGCTTGTCATGTCCTGGTGGAGCCGAGATGCTCTTCAGATCACATGTACATTCTATGGTGGATTACTGGATGGAATGCTCACCTGAGCTTCATGTGAAATCTATCCAGCAACTCATTTTGTAATGAGATTATTATGGAATTACAATAATCCCTAAACTTGATATATCATGTTAGATGTATTCAGTGCATGGTATGCTGACTATCTTACATGATGAATTGTCTAGGATATTGTAATATCCAGAACATATCCTACTGTAAAGTGTGTAAAAGTTAACACACACACACTGACAAAAGTGCTAATCAGTAAGCACTGCATGCATACACACACACTGCATTGTATGTATTAACATTCACTGATTCAAAGTGAATTGATTAATTTAAATATCTACTATGTGTATGATAATGTACATACCATTTTCCAAACACATGTGCGTGGAAAATGTCAGTGATTGCGATAGATAAGGGAGCAGGATAAGACAAGATGCTGTAGGGCTGGATGGAGTTATCTCCAGACCCGAAGGCAAGATACTGCACCCATTAAACAGCTGGTAACTGTTGGGTGCAGTCCACTCGTCATTCCACATATCATCGCTGGAGCAATATCAACAACTACGTTGCACATTGACAGTTGATTCAGATCTGATCAGTTCAAATGCATGCAACTCTCAGATCAGTATCTACATGACATCTGATATAGTTGTTAAGGACAAAACACACATACAAATGTGTTGTGTTAAATTGCTGTGATTGTATCAAGCAATGTCCAGATATGTTCTAAATAAGAAATATCATTTTGATAAATCTTAGAGCACAGACCTATGCTCAGAACAGATCATAGTTTGACAAATATCACTAAAGTGGATGTTCCTAACTGGATGTTCCCACTTAAGTTGATAACTTATATATCACCAGAATGTACATTTACTGCTATGGGTTTAAATCAGTAAAACCCAGAAATGCTATCAACCATAGATGTTGATATACAGCACAATTCACTTATTTGCCATGAAATTCATCATGTGCCAAAGTGAAGTTTATTGCAGTGATTCTGTACTTTACATTCCACATATACACTGAGATATGTCACCGAGGCAATATATCAGATAGCTGAAAAAGCTGTAAAATGGGTAAAAATGCTCCACGCATGATTTCAAAATGAAAAATGTGTGCCCATTTTATTTTAAATTATGATTCTATACCTATTCAGGTATCAGAAAAACATAATGACCATGGTCATATCTCGTGTAACACCCTAGATATTAGGTGTGTAATATATAGGGGTATACATGTTGGCTGTAACAAAATACGTAAAAATCCTCCACGCATGATTTCAAAATGAAAAATGTGTGTGGATTTTTTTTGCTGATCTGATTATTCAGCTATATCTGAATATTCCCTGATTTATACAGCACTTGTAACACCCTGTAACACCCCTAAAATTAAATGTGTGTGTCAGGGGTGTAACGTACCCTCTGAAAACCACCTTACATTTATTTAGGTATTAAATGCAGTTTTGCTTAAAAAACCTTTGCAAAAAAAAATATACTGCTTATTTTTTACCTATTTTAGGGTTATTGATATCATGTAACACCCTAATCATATTATTGGGTGAAAGGGCCACTGTAACCAGATATGCCCTGAATGCCACCTATTTTTTAGATACACTTTGTGTTTGGCAAATATATATCATGCTGTAATCAGCACGGACATGATTATATATCGGGCAACAACCCAAGAACTGTTGGGCAACAACCCTAGAACTGTATGAGCTGCTTCCTATAAGGATTGCAAACTTCAAGCTATAAGCTGTAAGCTATACGCTATGAAATATATAGGCAACTGACTGCCTATGTGTTCACACTTCCTCAAGGGGGGGAAGAAGATGGATAGGATTACACACATATCCATTTTATATTCTGTGATTTCTGATGGATTGCTTTTGATAAAATCACTGCATCCACAAGTAACGTTGAAATCTGTACAACGTTAAATCCACTATCGCTAATAAAGTGTAAATTCGGATGGGAAACTGTATCCCAATGACTATAAGTTGACTTTTGCTCAGCATTTACATTCTCGAGTAAGTTTGAAATGCTGAACTATATACATAACATATAACCTGATACCATGCTTGATTGCATATCCTGCATCAGAAGATGATAGTTATATAATGTACATATATATATCCCACCTGATTTACTTTGGCACTATAGCTGTACATAAGAGTGGGAAGGACAAGTGCATCGCTGTAAGACTGGTTGATATAGTCCTAGTGCTGAAGGCAGAATTTGGCACACGAATAACAGCTGATAACTGTTGGTGACCACCATGCAAGACCTTCCAAGCGTAACTCCTTTGTCCTGAGATGCAAGTGAATTGTTCATAATATGTTGACATCACATAAAAGCATTCTGATAAAAACCCTATATATTCACATGAGTTGCCATCACTACAATGACATGGGTTTTTGAATCGTCGAAATGAGTACAACTCCGATGAATTCATTAGTACAGAATAAGCTGTTGGGATTATTCCTCCGGCTGGATTGCAATCATTCACAATCCCTGTACATTCCGGTGACAAAATATTGCACTGGACCGATCACCACATTAGGTATAATCTGTGATATATAAGTCACCAGAGAAAGCATTGCAATCAGCACAATGCTGTCTAGACTCACAAAGATGAGTAACATATATTCTCATATGTAATAATCAGAGGCACAATGTGACCTACGCTAAAATCGCGTATGCTCGGGCACTGTATTGTGACCTGTGCTAAGATCGTGTATGCATGGACACAACATGACTCGTGCCAATGACGTGGACATATTTTTTGCCACGACATCACATCTGAAATCAATAAATCACTCAGAGTAAAGGTGTTGACATCAGTATAGCACCATTATGCATATAGTCATGAGGATTTTAAGGAAGACACAGTCTCTCCGATATTGACAAACATGGTACACATATTACCATGCTCTCTGATCATATATTTGATATCCCACAGCATATAATGATGGTAATAGCAAACCACTTTGCTGGAGGGTAGTGTTGTATATATATAGCACATGCTTGGGCACTATATGACCCACGCTGATGACGTGAATTCGGGCTGCATCCCAACGACTGCAATGCACCTTCGGTGCAATGGGCTGCATCCCGAGAACTGCTATCCAGCTTCATAGTAAGCTATCACGTCATCACATAGAGGTCGGACCTCTGTTGTATTTGAACGGCGCTTGACAACCGCCTAGCAATACATTTCCTTGAGGGGGGAAGATGATAAGCTAGAAATACAACTAAAAACCAAATAAATAATAAATAATAAATAATAAAGACAAATAATAAAACAAGTAAGTTGCATCATTGTTTTTGTTTTGGTAAGCCTGACTATATACAGTCAAACCATGCAGAACTCCATGAAAGTTGACACATACATCAGCCATGACATTCATATGAGCTTGATTTTGAAGACCTAGACATTGTATACATCTGGTCTAGCATGTATCCAGACTAGAATTGTATACTGACACGGTGCAAGCACTATAGCCTCTGCCACCGATGATCATTGGAAAGGGCTACCATTCTTGATACTTCATACATATCATCCGATTGGATCATTAAAGGTGTCAAGATTACTCAATGCAATATGCAGGCCACGGCCT